>JABFPN010005606.1:0-12858 GCA_022817305.1 Leptoteleia sp. ZL-2020
AGTGATTAGGAAATATTTCTTTTAAACTTATAATTTTCATGATAAAGTATTTTTTACCACATCATATATTCGTATGTGGTCCCGATCAGGCCCCGAAATGGTTATTTAAATTTCATATTTATTGCCCTAACGGGACCACATTGATACCTAGCGTTACACCCATATGCAACGCCCTATTTGGATGCCCTATCAGGACCTGATATGAACGTACGGATGCCCGGTCAGGGCCGTATTTCTCCCCGATTGCAATTTTTACTAGGGTAGTGACACCTAATGGACAAAGCATGTAATAAACAGTTTTTTCAACAATTAGAATTCATTTTATTAAAATTTGAAGTCCCTTGGATTCCAATTTTTAATACTCTTTTTTCTCCGTTTATGAACTTTTTATATCCTTATATGCAATTGTTAAAACATATATGCACCATATACGTTTCATTTTTACTAGGGTTATGTTCAAACATCGTATAAATTATTAATTAACATTGTTAAACGTATCCATCTATGCTTCCTATTTGTGCAAATGCGCGCGCGTAGGTATCATTGCATATCCATCTTTTGTGTGTGTGTGTGTGTGTGTGTGTGTGTATTAATGCATGTTTGTGTGGAATTTCGTGCCTCTCTCTGGCGTTCACCTTGCGAAACTTCTTTCCCTCCCGCTCCTCTCTTTCTCTCTCTCGCGCGCGCGCGTCGGGCGATTGGCCGCGTCCGGCCGTCCTCGTCGTTTGGTTTCGCGCGGCGAAGATTTGAACGCAATCGCAGAAAATTAACTTGGACATTCTTTAGTAACGAGTCGCGCCACGCTCGGCTTCGCGTGTACGCACAGACGCCACCTCTTAGCCGCGATTAGCTGCGATTAGCCGCGCGCAGGGTTAACGCAAATGCGTAGCTCCGTCCCGCGCGGTTAGCCAACTGCTCCCGGGCTCTCGTCTTTCACCCTGACAAAACGCATCCGCGTCACTACCGCGCGCGCACTGTATTTCATTCTCATGATTTATGCCTCAATGTCGAGCCATCGGGGCAGCGCGGCCAATCAAGTTCAATGATACCTGGAGCCCCGCGTCGTACTTAACCCGCCTATCGCCTTTCCTTATCCCCAAATCATTTCTTCCCTTTTGCCTATCTAGTCCTTTGAAAGCGCGCCCGGAATATTCATTTAACCTGATGCTTTTGTTTCGTTTACGGCGCGTAGCATTCAAAGCGTCGATAGAATATCTTTGAGCGTAAGCTCGGCGTTTCGTTTAATTTGTTTTGCCACTACTTTGCACTCAGAAAAAAAGTATACTTACTTTAAGAAAACTCTACAAAGAATCAGGGTTTAACTTATGTCGTTTATAAATCATGTTAGTAAAAATGAAACATATGTGGTCCTTATGTGCGTTAACAATTTTGTATAAGTAAATTAAAAATTCTTATATGATCGTAAAATTTAAGAATATAAATATGAAAAATTCATATTTAGCCAACAGTTGACTAAATTTTAATAAATAAAATTTCAAATTGTAGAAAACTACATAGAATTACAATTTGTAATAACATCCCTAGTAAAAATCAAACATATATGGTCCATATATGGATTAAGAAAAAACATATATGATCATATGTGGTCATATATGGTCCATATATGGATTACGAAAAAAACATATATGTTCATATATGGATTAAGAAAAAACATATATGTTCATATGTTTTTTCTTAATCCATATATGGACCATATATGTTTGATTTTTACTAGGGATGTTTTAATAAATTAGAATTATTTTCAGTTTACCATATTTTTGTCTCTCAGTGTATATAATAAATATAGTAATGATGTATAATAATAATGACTAAAAGTATTTGTAATATGGTGTTTCTTTTCTGATCCATTTCATATGGATATGGTAAGATCCAATTTAGATGCCAAATAAGATGCTACATAAAGCAGTAAAATATGGTTCCCTTTTGCATAATTTATGACGTCATTTGTTATATAATTGACTATATCGCGTCACATTTTAATACAGTCATTTGTTTTACTTTGACAAGTTAACTGTTGAATTAAAAATGATTATTGTACAATATAATCTTTTTAATTTTGTATATTAAAATTTATTGCGGTTTCATAATGAACAATCCTGACAATCATTATACAACATAATTTATTTTAATGTAAGAATAAAGTTCAATTTATGATTTTAAGTGCTTTTAAAATGTAATTACAGCTTCAATATTAATTTTGATTGAAAAAATATGAATAATTGTGCAACAATTTATCTTTCAAATAAATACACTGAGAGAAAAATTGTTAAAAAAAATTGTAGTCTTTTTTTGTATCTTGAGGGCATAACAGATAAAACCACAAAAGTACAATAAAAAAGTATAAAATGTATATAAAAGGCTATATATAAAATGTATAAAAAATTATGATTTTCACTTTGTTTTTACAAATCCGAATACATTATACAATTTTTAATCGTACTTTTTGCAATATTACCCGTAATATCCTCAAATTACAACGGAAAATTTAAATTTTTTCAAATTGTTTCTTTCAGTGTATAATGCCCAAGAAACAACGTCTTGGTAATATGGTTTTGGAAAAAATAACAGACAAAAAACTTTTTAAAACTAATGAAACACATAAGGAAACGTTTCAAATATATTTTTGTTATTTAAAAATAATATTTTTCTCAATTACACTGATTTCAATTTAATTCAATGATACGCGCGTGTCCGACGAACTCGAAATTGTAATGCCTTCTGTGAACGTGTAAAATAAATGACTTCCAGGAGTCGACAAATGTTTTTCATAAAGTCAATTAGTCGCAATAAATAGTTAATGTAAATAAAGGATTTAATTACACGTACATAAAAATAACGATCAGTCTCGCATTCGTTTAATACTTCTTGAGAATTGAACTTGATTTAAACGTACCGATATGCTCTGACGGTTCGCATAAAATATTCACAAATCATCGCAATCATAATATTAGACAGGAAGATGAAAAAATTATATCGCCATTTTATTGGTTTATTTATCAAAAAATCTGTTAACACCGTGAGCATACATTAAACTTAATTTACGATTTCCATCTCAATGTCAAGTAATCAGGAAGCGCGCTTAATCAAGTTCAATGATATTTGAGGACACTGCCGTGACCTTATCCTACGTTTGTCCAACCATTCTGTTTGTGTAAAATATTGTTTTTAATGACAATGATTCTGTTGCAAGTAGTCATGCCAATGACAGGGAGTAATTTTATAGGCCAAAATTAGTACGTAGTAGATTAGTAAGTTGACAGTATTCTGTTTAGAGTACCCAGTGAGTCCAATAAACATGCATCTTAAATTGTGAACATTCGTATATTTAAGTCGAAATTCAGTTATAAAATTTATAAGTTAATATTTTATAATTCAAGACAAATTGAATTATTAGACAATATGCAATATACTGGAATAATTGAAAAATGTTTAAATAGTTTCCTAGTAAAAATGAAACATACATGGTCCATATCTGTTTTAATAATTTCATATAAGGAAATAAAAAATTTATATATGGTCGATGTATGTTTATCTTTAATCCACATATGGCCACACATGGTCCATATATGGCAATAATTAATTTTCATATAAGGAAATTATTGAAATTAAATATGGGTAGAATATTATATTAATCCATATATGAATCTTTTATTTCCTTATATGAAATTATTAAAACATATATGGACCATATTTGTTTCATTTTTATTAGGGTTTTAATTTTCATATTTTTCAGTTACTTTTATTTTATTTTCTGTTCTTTATAATTAATAAAAAATGACCGTATGAAAAATAACGAATATAGTGAAATAGCACAACATTGATTTAAAAACAGAATTGAACAATATATTTTGACTTTACCTTAACGCGCACCATTTGAACGTAAAATTGTGTAAAATTCCATAATACAGAAATAATCCGATCTCCAGTATTAGCATTACGTAAAGCGACAAAAACTTTGCCACAGAACAGTTCATCTTCTTTTTTCGAAAAATAATTGAAAAATTACGTTGTTGTGCAAGCCAATAATAGATTTTTTGAGGTCTATTATGTGAATGTTAATTGACTGTAAATAAACAAATTACGCAGGAAACCTTGTACTTGTATTCGTCGGCGTTTGTTAATATTAACAAGTCGTAAGTTCGTTAGTTGACAGCCATATAAAGACGATAAGCATACAATAGAAGTAGAGAAGGTAGAAAAAAAGAAGGAGAATTGTTAATTTAATGGGGAAGGAAATAAGAGCACGCAAATATTAACCTGTTTTTCTCTATAATTTTATTACGTCTGAGGTAACATTGTTTTGGAATTTCAAGCATGTTAATTCCTTGCAAATATTATAGTTCTGAAATATCAATAAGAAATGTTGAATATGTAGAGCTGTGATTCATACGGCAAGGTCAATGATTGCTTAGAGAATAATCTGGCTAAATAAATGAAATTTTCTTTGCTGAGAAAAATGTGACAGAAAAAATTACTGTTTTTAAATGTGTTTCAGATGTATATCAATCTTTCAGTAAAACGTATAGTTTTTAAATGAAAAAATTTCTGTTTTATCCATAAATATAACATTTAAAACTAGTTTCTTTGCTTTTAAAAAAAAGTAATTTTTACTGAAACCCGGATATACATCTGAAAAACAGTTGAAAACAGTAATGTTTTCTGCCATATTTTTCTCAGCATTTGGTAATTTAGAAAAAATTCATGTTTTATCTCTTCTTTTTTAAATAATAATTTTTTCAACAAAGGTGTATTTTAATAAATAAATTATTCTTCAAATATTTCATGAGAACTTTGCCAAATTGAATTTGGAATGTAAGACTACATAAATCACGTCAATGCTCAAGCGGTCATAGAAACTTTAAGAATGATATTATTTATTAAATCATCAATTGAACAATTATTTGCAAATATTGCTCTCAATTTATATTTAAAAGTTCGTGATATCTCGGAAAATTAAAAAAAAAGTTTTAATTTTCTTTCATATATCAGGATCTATAAATTACACGTCTTAATTTATGTACAATTTATGTACAAATATCATGAAAATGATTTTGTAAATTTAGATGGTCGAAGTTGAATATAATCTGAGAATCTTTATATGTAGTGTGCTTGAAAAATGTTAGCTAGATGTAATGTCTTAATGATAAATTGTTTTGTCTTTGAAAAAGAAAAAAACGACGAATTGTATAATTTCCTCATTTGTTTCGGGAAAATGCTGGAAAAGTGTGTTTTTATTGTGACTCGATAATATTTCATTGTTTGGTATATTGGTGATTATTGATGAGATATTAACTGTCACTTTTATATTGTAAACGTTCCAGCAGTGTCGACATATGGGATACACAAATATTGGAAACTGGTTTGTTAAGTCTTGAACAACTAGTATTTTTCATTATTTGTTACATTATTTGTAATGTAATACCGCTTCGAGACTATTGACGTAGATATCCAAACAATGTGTAATGATAACATTTTTTGAACAAGTGCATTTATTAGAAAGTATTTTTGAATGTCAGTGTAGAACCCTACGAAATTCGCAAAGTCTTTGACAACGTAATTTCGTGTTTTTTGCATAGTGACTTTGCATATTCGTTTGCGCAACAAATTATTCTAAAAATTGATACACAATGACAGTGACAACGTCTTTATTTTTCCATAGTTCACTGAGAAAAAAAATATAGGATTTATAACTAAAATAATTTGGTTAAGGGTATTTAGTTAAAAGAACCAATATTTTTGTTTCGCTAACAATTATTTTCAGTTATAGTAACTAAAAAATATATTCTGATCAACATATTTGGTTATTTCAACTAAAAATTTTGATCAGCTAAAAAAGAAACAAATTTTTGGAAATCACAACTAAATATTTTTCTCCGTATTTAAAGTATATGTTTGAAAAGTGAAAAATATTACAACTTTTGACAATGATTTTTGCACAACTTATTTGAGTTTTTAAAAATATGACTACAATTGCAAGAAAAAAAATTATTAATATTAAAATTATATACAATCAGTTACCTAGTTTTTAGTTAAACTGTGACTGTATCAATCAAAATAACCACTTCTTTTTTTTTTCAATATATATTTTATGATAATGTAGTAACGAAGGAAAAATTGTTTGATGAATTGTATAATCTATCAGAAATAATCAGAATTATCAACATTTCATTCTATCAATAATGATAAACACGTTAATATTTATAGTTACACTTTTAGGTTGGATTATAGTTCAGCTGATGTTATTGTAACCTACTTAATATCTACATTATCACACAATATATTGTAAATTAAAAAACATTTTTCTCTTCGCACGTTCATTATTTTCTTTTGTTTAACATACAATGTAAATTTTGTAAAACTAACAATTTTACATAGATTTTATAAGGTATAGTAATTTTTATATTAAGATTTTAAAAGCACATAAAATTATATATACGCTAATAAATTACATTTCTTTTTTGGTTTTATAATATGAAATTTAATTGAAATGAGAGAAAACTATCTTGTCCTCTGCTTTAAACACTTATTTAAACATAATTTTGTATTAATTTTATTCATAAAATGCAACGGAGAATTGAATGCTGCGAATATACACACGAGCGACTTTGTGTAAACAATAAAAAAGATAAAAGTGACAATGAAAAATGTTAACTGACTAATAAAAGTGCCGTATTTTTAATCATTACCTTATGCATTTTTATGTCGCACTTGGCCAAACAGCTATTTTTGGCTCTGGCTCAAAAATATTTCTAATCAGTCATTTTTATGTGTATTGAGAAACAATAAATTAAAAAAACTGATAATACGCAATATTTGATGTACATGCTTCAGTGATGTTGCTAAAAATACATGAGAATTTGAGTAATCGTAAGATTACCTTTTAAGGTAAAAAGCCACGAGGCAAGGTTTCTGCATAAAAACCTTAAAAATTATTAACATTAGTAGAACGAACATACATAAGAGATTCTTTTAAAAAAAGATGTGAAATCATTTAATGAAGCAAGAGAAAAATTAGAAATAGTGAAACTTACGAAATAAAATTGTTTCTTATTAATAACTAATAAAATTGTAGAATGAAAATATGGTATAATTAATTATACACGGAGAGAATAGAATAATAAAATTTACCTGACATTCTTAGTAAACTGGTTATATATTGGCAAAACTTGAAAAATTACTATCTTAAGTTAGTAAAACATATCAATTTGTTGAAAATGATTCTTAGAAAGCTAACACTTTTTACTAACTTAATCTGGATGGAATCTGGTTACAATCTTGAAGTTGTTTGGAAGCATGATCTGGATTAATACAATGGGTCAGGAATATATTTTAGGGGAAATATAGATGTGTGTTAGCCTGAATAAAATGTGGATGCTGTCTGTGTGCAAAATCTAGTTAGAATTGGGATAATGCGTGGCAAAACTTTATCGTCTGAAAACAGCTTCGAAACAACCTGGATCATTCGTCAAGTTCACATCTTGCTTATTGGGATTTATTTTATTTACTTATCTGTTAATTTAAAGATAAAGATTGAACATATTTGGTAATATTTGATTATAAGTTATATCCAGAAAATACCCCAACCATATCTAGACACTTTTTTAGTTCATTTCCAGGCTGTTTCTAAATGATCATCAGACAAATTGTTAACAAATGTTCACATTCTTCCTGGGCTACATCTAGATTTAATTCAGCCTAAAATACATTAAATTTTTCCCAGATAGTGACCCTGACTCGACATTTATTCAGATCATGCTCTTAAACATTTTTCAGACTGTGTCGAGATTATATCCAGATAACTTTTACGCACTAATCTATTCCGCATCTATTGCGTACTGAGTCAAGATCAATTTTTTCACACAGGAATTTTTATTAAAGAATTACGTTTGAGAAAAAAATATTATGAGCAATTCATTTGTTGAACATATATTTGATTATTGCAGGATAATAATAAAAAAAAGTGTCTAGTATTTAAATGAACAAAAATAATGCTATCTCATACAAACGAACACATTGAAAATTTACCTATATTTCCGCATTATTCTGTAAATTTCCAATATCAATCAATGACAAACGGCTAAATACATTTTGCAGTTCAAACAGCAGGATTAAAAACTTAATCTTGTTAATTACACGATGAAAAACTTACAATAAAGTTGACAAGTTTAAAACAAGTTTTTTTTCTACGCGTGTAGATAAATTTCGAAAATACATTTCTCTAACCTCATACAAAAATTAAACGTATTTTATCCACGCTGTAATCATTAATTATTAATAATTATAAAAAAAATCAATGTTTAATATTACATAATTTTCCACGCGCACTTTACGCTATATATATATATATGATTCTTTTCACTTCATCAACTTGTTATTTGATAATCAATTTTTTTTTACATAAATACATTCTAAATGTTTAATAAAATAAAATCGATGAAAGTACTGTCAAACTAAAGGACAAAAAGTATGCTAAAGTCGATCATCTTTTTTTCTTCGGCACAATTCTGGTGTTTAAAGTTCGATATAAGAAGAAAAAAAAGTAATTAAAACGCGTGCGATAATTTGGCGGAACTTTTTTTAACGTTTAAGTGTCTCGGGGCGAAGATTTCGTAAGTCGAATTATGCTAACGAGTGGTCGGAATACGGTGACCATGGTGGCGTTCCCATTAGTGTCTTATTCTTTTTTCTTTTCTTTTTTTTTTTTTCGTCGAATGTTTATTTGGTCTCGCAGGTGTCGGCGTTATGGCGCGTCGAATCCTTTTTCCCGATGATGAACAGTAGACTTCGTCAGGGATGATGAGACAAGTGTCGGCAGTCAGTACAGTCGCAACCGAGTTTATTCAGTTGTTGCACGGACACGGTGCGCGCCGGTCGTCTGCGTCGCGGTATACGTGGTTACCACTAGTTACATTCTTTAGAGCGCAGTGACAATCTCATAAAACGTGCGACCGTTGCTGGTTTAGAAATTGTGCTGCTTTTTCGTTAGTACTGGTTAAATACTAGCAAGTTTTGCACTAGGAATTCGACTCTGTCTTAAATCGTAAGTTTAACGTTTCCACGTAAAGTTCATTATTTTTCTTGATAAATATTTTGTAAATTTAACTTTTCTTACAACAACATCAAAAGCATTGTTAATGAACGGTGAATTTACATTACAACTTTAAAATGAAAAGAAAATAAACTCTCTAATCAATATAATTATAAAAGACATGACTGGTAATCTTTACTTGATGTGTTTACTTTTGTTTCTTGGCTAGCCTATTTTTGACAAATAGATACTAAAAATAAGTCGTGAAATTCTAGTATTTTTATATGAAATTATCCGTAATGATTTCATAGAAATTTGACTAAACTAATATGTTCGTTTGATAATGAAGGTGTTGGTAATTTTTATTAGATCTTTTCTCTACGTGTGGTATTTTAGAAGAATAAAGTCAATTAACAACAAAGAAAACTATCAACTTTCTTGCAAGTTTTTATATTTAATATCTTACAAGTTGTGGTGTTACAAAAGTGAGAAAGATTTCCCTAGAATATCTTACAAATAACGTAGAAATATGAAAGATAAACTTGAAAATTACTAACGTAATATTTGTATCAATTTCTACCTGGGTAGTTGGCAAGGCGATTCGAATCGAAATAAAATGTTTCGGTAAAAGTGCTACGACGCTTTGTTAATAATCGTACTGATAAATAAATAAAAGTGGCCATCTTTGACAACTTTTATTCAACTTTCATTAGTCCGTTTTTTATACCACTTTTTTCAAACATTCTTCTCTTTTTTTTTTTTTGTTTAATGAAATTGAGAACACTAACTTTGACAGATAAAGAAGTGTCATAGTTTTATTTCCGTAAATTGGAAGGCGCGAAGTCGACGGGGAAAAGTGTTAACAAAATTATTTATTAAAGGAATTTGATAATATGAGAAAACATGTCGGTCGTTGGGAATATATGTGGGTGATGAATTTCAATTAAATGCACTTTGCGGTGGCGATAGATTTTCTACTGAGTTAAATTAATTTTTTATTGCTGTACATCGGCAAATTTTTTGATATTAAATTCTTTTACATTTTATTTATAACCATTTATATCGTCATTACATTAATTATGTGTTCAAAGTATAAATTATTTGACGTTAAAATTAATTTAGAAAACTAGTTCATTTGAAAGAAATTTTTTGAAATAGATATTATGTGATTTTCTTTTGATACATAATTTATAACATTTTATATCATAGTAGATCATAATAAGATAAATTATATTCTGATAATATATTGTATTGATTAGAATTAATCAAATTTAATAGCATATACTATATTACTTCGATGATTTTTTAAAGTAAAGCAATTCATTTACAATGAAATATAGCGTGACAATTTTATTTATTTACCATTTTTTATGATGAATTATTTGATACAGAGTTAAATTTAAATTGTAAATATAACAGTTACGTTGTTTCAAGGTTTAATCATTATGTGTATTTAAGTTAATGTTTAATATCGAATTGTAATTTTGCGCGAATTATAATTAAATGCATAAATGATCGTTCGGAGGAAACACTTTCAATGGTATTTAAATATGAACAATTCGTGCTGATTATTTTCAAAAATAATGATTATTTATGGTATTCTGAACATCATTTTGAAATATGAAGAATTAATAAATTCATTATCTTTAATTGCAGAAATTCTTTTCATTGCAAAGAAGAATAACATTGTTAAGTTAAAATGTATACTGAGAAAAAAATAGTGACATAAACTGACATGTTCCGTGTTAACCGAGCTATATGATTATAATGTAAAAAAAATATTGTATTGTATTAAAAGTTGGTCGGAATATAATCATATTTGTAACAAAAGTAATGACAAGTATAATTTTTGTTTTAAATTTTAACACAATACATGTTAAAACATTTCATTTAATAATCATATATATATATATATATAGGTATTTAACGTGTACTTAACACAAAAATTATGTCAAATTTTAATACCATTCTTTTTTCTACGTATACCATATAAATATCTCATTTTTTTCAAATAAATACTTGTTAACTGCGACTTTTATTCATGATAATAAATTGTTTACTATAATTCTGAGTTGTAAACGTAATTTAATTTTTTTAAGTAATCGTTTTTTTAACACACACACACACACACACACACACACAGAGTTGGAATTCCCTAAAGAGATCTGATTCGAACATTATTCTCTTCATGCAACAACCTATAATAAAATTTTCCATTTTCCCTTCTCACTCTTTTACGAAGATAAATGTCTCAAGATAGGGCGTTTTTCCGATAATGGAAATACCCCTGATCGAGAGATATTGTTTAAAAGCTTCCAACAATTAATCACTAAAGCATTATACGTTTCGTCTTGTATAAGTTAGCGAATTAAACTTCGAATTCTTAAAGTAAAAAATTCACTCCCTGAATGTCATCGCTGTTTCGTTTAAAAGTTTAATGTGCAAAGTTTATGAAATAATTAGGAAATAATATTTTTGCTGGGAAAATATAAATCATTGGCGTCATTTCATGATAATTATTGATGATTTAGTTATTGAACGTTTAAAAAATTGATCGCATTTTTTAATTATAGGAAAAAAATGTTAATTTTTCATAATATTTATTAAAAATATTAAAAAATTCTACTGTCTGCAAAAAAGGTTTTTCTGTATATAAACAAAATGGTAAATATTATCACAATTTAATCGAAGCGTAAGAAAACAAGTTTTTTATTTGAAAAATGTACTGACAAAAAATGAGATTAAAAAATTTTGTTTACAATTTTATTATAAAAGTAGGTATTATAAAAGTACCTATATTGTAATATTGTTTTTCAATTTATAATAAATACTATTATATTAAACATATAAAGCTAAGAAAAAAGAATAACAATATTAACCGTATGCATAGTTAATTTTCGTGAAAACTATAAAATTTTAGTTCAGTTACCCGATTTTTACTTAAAATAAACATATGGTTAATTCAACCAGAATGTTAGTAACCACAAAAATTAACTAAATGACTTTTTTCTTAACATACTACAATCTTTGCAGTAAAAATTACTTAAACATTTTTCTCATGATTAAAATTCTCTTTGATTAAATCAACATTCGGTTACATTAACTAAAAAATGAAGTAGATTGAAATTTACAATAATTACTATATTATAAAGTAAAAAAACCAATCTTCCAATTAAGTGCAATAAAATTATTATTACGTCAACTAATAAGTGAGGTAAAAGAAGAAAACTTGAAGGGAAAGAATGTGATTTGGAAGAAGCGTTTATACGAGGCGCGACTTATATTGAAAGAAAGAAAATATTAATTTTAAATAAAAAGTTTACTAATTTGGCATTATACTTACAGAATTTCATTACACGGAAAACTAAATTATTCAAATTTATCAAATTAGTAGCTTTGTACAATTTAACAATCTGTTTATCAAATTTTAGTAAACTGGTTTATGAACGACATAGACAATAGGTTAGCGACATCTAATGGACGAAACATAAAATAAAAAGTTTCCCAATCTTTAGAATTCACTTTATTAAAATTTGTAATCTCTGGTTTCTAATGTTTAATATTCTTTTCTCTCCGTGTACCGTCGCGGACAACAAGTAATTCATATAGCGTCGGATAAAAATTAATCGCGGCTTTAATAAAACTTTGGAGTGCTAAGCGGGCAATAATTTGCTAAAGCAACATTTGGCCGGTTGCTGCGGGAATAAAAATTGCCCCGGGGGGCATCAATATTGCGGTGAAGGGAAGCGCGCGAGTTTTCTCGCAAGCGGCAACGCGGCGCGAAACAGATCGATGGACTTGGCTTACGG
>JABFPN010005607.1:0-12853 GCA_022817305.1 Leptoteleia sp. ZL-2020
TGGTAATACGTAATATATGATTTCGTAATATATGAAATAATATTAGTATTTATTTAAAAGAAAGATAATATATCACAACTTTACGAAAACACTTAGTAAAATATACTCATATATTTCTCTCAGTGTATACTGTCAACAAATGAAAATCAAAATATCTCAAATATATGTTTCATTTTCACTAGGGTAGTATTATTGGTCAATAAAGATTTTTTTTTGGAAAAAAAATTTAAGTAATAATAAATGAAATGCTATTATTAAATTTTTCCTTATCTTGGTTTCTTTTGATATGTTTGAAATATGTTAATACATAGCATAATTATATAATTGCACAAATTTACATACATCTCGCGGATCGTAGACTTTTACAAAATATTACTTTATCATTCTTTATGGTTTCTTTTTATTAAAACAAAAACTTATTAATATAAAAGTATATTATTCTGAAATTGTCGAAGAAAAGTGTCTCGTAGATAAATTTGCTGATATTAAGAGGAAAATATGCTAGTTATTAAAACGATATAACTTTACGTATATAAACTGTTTTTATTGTAAGTGTATACCCACGAAGAAATCGATAACGCAAAATAATTCCACGCACAAATTCGAATAATTGTGCTCTGCCACGTGAAACTTTGCTATTATTTTAGTTCTGGCCATTTTTCATTGGAGATCTCGCTGGATATCTTTATATGCAATTCCTATCATCTTATCAATTTCTGCACTACATCAAAATACCATCCGTCTTATTTTATCATCAATGTTTCCTCTTAAACATTTTTCAAATATGAAGAATACCTCGAGAGTTATATGAACTATATAAATAACCTTGTTTCCTATGGTGAATAATTTCTCAACATTTTACAGACCATTTATACTTTGTCAGCTGTTATTGTTATGAATTATAGTGCGATGAACTTTTGTTGCACAGTTTTAACACTTATTACGTTCTTTTAATCACGCAAAAACGTTTCGTAATTGTTCTTTCATTTTATTCATTATAAAGAGTAACATTTCTTTCATAACAAGTGTCGGCAAACGTCAAATATTTTCAAATTATTTGAGATCTATAAATTAACTTCATACCTTTAATTTTGCGCGCTTCTTAAAACGCTATTTTTGCTCCTTTCCTATGAAATGATGGAATATTTAACTTCCACGGAATTCCGCATTTTACATCGCGGGATGGTTTGAATACGGATTCGTTTCCGACCCTCTTCTACGACTCCGCATCACTTTCAGTAATCGTCGTATTTGGGAAGCATTGAAACTGCCAACAAAATTAAAAAAGACATTTCTTATTAAATTGATTACTTTCGAATGTTCTCTGCAATGTATTGTACATTCTTCGCCCTCAATTGTGTAATGTTAAGTGTATCGATAAAATTTCATTTAATGTTAATTTCGCACCGATAACAATATTTAATTTTATTCTATACAAAAAACATGTAAAAGATCAGCTTAAGAAATGATAAAAAAGAAATTAATGACGGAAATTAATCATTAAAAATAATCATATAAATAATAATAATTGTAATTACGGTGTAAAAGAAGAAAAAGATTAAAGAGTCATTTGCATTTCTAAACATGGAATTATCATTCTTATTATTCAGATCTTTTTCATTACATTTATAACGGTGAAGTATGTTATTAAAACAATAGACATTTTTTTTAAATAATCATTGCTGAACGAATAGAGTATTGTCTTTCCATCATAATTTTATACAAATTTTACCAATACAATGCACCAGTAAATGAATTTAATAAAAGCTGTGTTATCGTTAATAATAGATCTTGTCCGCAATTCTTTTTTTTGTTTATTATTACTATTCGTTTTTAGTCCGGTTTAGAAATATCACAGGACACGGAAAACGTTCAATAATTGTTGCCAATACATTTTTATTTTGGTAAATTTGAAAAATAAAAGCATGTGCCGCGAAAAAGTGTTGGTTATTTAAAAGCAGTTCAATTTGTTGGACTTGGATTTGTATCTGCATCGGAGATATACGCTGTATTAGGCTTTAGCAAATCTAAAGAGGATTTTTTTAAAAATCTTTTAATCTTTTGTTCCTATTATAGTATCCTGTAATTAAAAACAGAAAAAAACGAAAAATAAAAAAAAACAAAAGAAAAAATGCAGTTTAAAAGGATTTTGACTTTGATAACTAAAAAATAAAAGAAAGGAAATTAGTGCGTACGAAAATAATGAAAATATGTGCATTAAACATAAACATTTAATGGACCCGTCCTAGTTTTGTCGCATACATTGGAACACTTTTAATATTATATAAATTAAACTTTAAATATTAGTATCAATTGTTATAAAGTACTTATTAATTAATTTATAATAATTAATTATTATAATAACGTGGATTATTTTAAATATACTGTAAATTATGAAAAGCATCCGGATACGTATTAATGTTGTAATCGTCAGTTGAAATAATTCCAACTTACCTTTATTTACTTTGCATTGATTAAAGTAGAAATGTCGATACAGCGCGAATTCTTCTAAATGAAATATTATAATTGCACGACGTCTAAAGTTATATTACTTTTCTGATTGTTTATTCAAATAACTGAAATTTACAATTATTATTGCGATAGCTTGCGTTAATTCGACAATAATGCAAGCTACAATCACAGCAAGATCCATGGGAATGCAAAGTTATTATTCGATGTTTTTTTCCTTTGGAATTTGCGTAAATCACGATTTGTAATTCCACTAGAATCATAACTTTTAGCGTTACACCGAGCATTATTTTGACTCCGACGGGACTGCTCGAATTTAATGTAAAATAACTTTATTCAATTATTGTAACATTATGAAACCTTAGTTTCGATTCTCTCTCATTATTCAACTGCTGTTAAAAATGTTGAGATATGTGGCCATCAAATTCTCAAAATAATACGATCGTACGCCGGTTTCAATAGCAACCACACAGCCATTTTGTAGCGGTTGGTTCGGCCAGCAATACCACGAATTTATCGATAATTTTGCACATTGTGTCGAACATATGACTATAGATATAATATAATATGAAGAGAGTTAGAATCGGGCGGCTTCAGTAACTAAAGATTAGTGTTATCAGAGCGTAACAATGTGAAATTGTAGTTTATCTCAACACTGATAAAGTACATAATCAGCGGAAAATAAATATTTCACGTCGTAAAATTTGCGCTTGCATTTGCATGACAACCGTTAGTTCATTCGTCAGAATTTATACCACCGACGAATCGGGCATTTTCAATCATCCTATCGGTCGGTGCAGGCTCTTTCGCGGTGTATTTTCAGCGCCAACGCGCAGAATAAGGTGTCGTCCGCTAAATGGCCCAAGTATTTCACATTTGACGAGAATGGGTGTTGAACGATAAATTAATTTCCGATCTCACAAAACATGAAAGTCTATAGAGACTTACGGCTTCGGGTTTTACGATCGCTCCACCTACAATGCTCATTTCATGAAGAACTGACAAACGAAACAACAAAACGACAAAAAATGGCCCACTATGTCTTCCCGCGGTGTACTCTTTCCTCCTCACACTTTTCCTTCTCTTTTCTTTTCTTCTGCCCTTATTCACGAAAATTTGACACCATTGATACAGTGTAAATTGTGCATGCACATTATTTGGAATTAAGAGTTGAACAAATGCATCAATTCTTTTATAAATTAACTCAATTGAAATGTACCTTTTTTTCCTTTTTCTTTCCTTTTGCACCGTTATCTATATACTGTGTAGTAATAATTTGCGACAGAAATTTTGACGAGAAATAATAATAACATTTATATTATTTAAAACAACTAAGTTGAATTTATTTAATTAACGTTGAACAAAACCAATGGTTTATTTATTTTACGTTTATTTACTTTATTTGTTTAAACACTTTTTTACCACGTTTTTATTTTCCATCTTGCTTCTACTATAACTGAAAACGCAACAAATAATAATACTGACACAGGTATGCGCATGAAAACAGCTGCGTCAACAATTCAAAGGAATTTACAATTATAGTGCGGAAAAATCGAATTCGCTAGAATCATCAATAGTTGTCAAATAGCGCGAGTATCGATGGTCTATTCCTCGCGAATCATCCCTTTAACCAATCTCTATTGGCTACATACTCTTTTGCAATAGCTATTGCCTCCGAAAAGCGCCGCTTTAGTGTCGCGAAAAGTGCTGCGCTTTGTGTGCTACCACTCCTAGAATGGAAAAAAAAAAGCACCACTACCCCATTTATCCCGCCATTATCCTGCTTGCCTGCGTAAGAATTTCCACTTGAACCATTTAAATTCAAACTGTCTTACGATAGGCGCATTAAAATTTGAACCTAAAGACTTAAGGAATTTCTGAAAACAGTCTACTGCTTTTATATATAAGGAGGAAGGAAAAAATTAAAAAAAAAGATGTATTTTCAAAAAATGGTTTAAAGGTTTAATCGAATGTGAAACGGAATAACCTACTTTGATGATTATTATTACTAATGGCAGTTCTGACAGAATCTAACAAAATCATTTTCGAATAATTTGAATTTCATTCAATACTTCAATGATTTTAAATATGATTATTTATCTTAATTTATTTTTATTTATAGTTATACAAAGGGTATAGTTATATAATATATAGTTATATAAAGGGTAATTTATTTTTATTTATAGTTATGAATAGTAATCCTAACGGAAACTTTTTGAATTATGAATTGGGCAGCTTATTCTCTCTCATATGCTTATACGAGCCATAAAAATTATTTTATTTTTTCTTTTACTGTTAAAAAGTATCTTTCGTTTCATATAGCTGTTTCAAAAATGATGAACCTTAAAAGTGATTGTAAATGTAAACTGCAAGTAGTACTCTTTTTTGAAACAAAACAAATATATTACACGTATTTAAATATTGTTTATCAGAGAATTAAAATTGCATTTAAAATTTACTCTTGGATCGTCATAGAAATGAACTTTTGTTTCTCTTTTGCATGAATTACATATAATTAAAGTATTCAAACGTAAGTTACTGTACTCGAGTTTGATGAAGTAGACTTTGACACAACTACAGCTTTCTACACTATTATCTACTTCAAACAAAAGCAGCAACTTTACTATATCTCGGGTTTAAAACATGTTTACACTTTAACTGCAAATCTCATAACATTTTTAATTTTAAAATCAAATGCCAAGGTCATTGTTCACTTAATTACACTTTTTATTTATTTTAATCTATTGAATTCATTGTAATGGAGAGTACAGATTTTAATTAAGCCAAATTTAATGCAAATTTCTATGTTTATAAACGTATAAAAAACCGTTGAAAAATATATCATTGCCTAAATTTATAGTTTATATAATTGTGTTGGAGTTTATAAAATGACTGGTTCTATTATTCTGAATTTTGAAACACGACACAACCCGTAACACAACCAACAAACAATCTGCTGAGCAGATTTGAAAGTAGAAGATTAAAGCTTTGAATCCCGCGCTTTCTATCTCTTATACAAGGCAATTCAGGGAGACCACATCAATTTAAGAATTTCTTTTCGTACCTTATATACGGTGTGTTTTACACAAGGATATAAGCTAATAACTTTGAAATTAAAATAATGAAAAAAAGAAAAGAAAAAAAAGGGCACAAAAAGTTGATGATTTATAACTCTCTTTCAATGTTATTTAAGTTAATTTTAATTTTTAATTAACAAATACTTGTTGCAAAGATAAAAAATTATGAAAAGTTTTGTCAATTGAATGAAAGTTTTTTAATATATTTTATAACTTTTGAAATTTATTAGGGAGAAAGGGGGGGGGGTTAAGGCATATAACCGTGGGATAACGAGTTCTATTAATTAATAACGACCTTTTTTCTAAAACTGTTTAAAACATATTTTATAATATTATCGTGAAATATTATAAGGGATTTTATAAAGGTACACTCATCCTCTCGAGTCGTTACAACATCTAACAGCGACCACTAATAAATTTCTCTTAGTATAATAAAATTTATATTCAAATTTATTTATATTTGCTCTCAATTTTGTTTTCAACAATTTATTATTAATACATTGCATTTAAATATTTTATACATTCAGTGTACATATCCATTCTGTATAAAAGAAAAATACTGATAAATATATTGATAGTTCTTTTCGACTTTTAAATTATAAAGGATAAAGACATTTTGTTGTTGCAAAAAGTGAAAAATATCTAGACAACCATGTGGCACTGGTTTATAAACTTTTGATTGTAAATACGCAGCTTTTGAGAAGAATTTGCAGCATTTTTCATCTTAAGTATTACTTTATCACGGAAACAATGTACTATTTTCTTCTATTATACATGAAATATAAGGTCATCAATAAACTGAGGACTGGTAGTTCTCGGATAGCATTAAGGATACCAGCAACCCTTGAAATTAGCTCATAGAAGAAGTTGATGGAAAATAATGAAATTACACATACATACGCACTCTTTCGTAACGTTTTTCCCTATTATTCTATATTTTTCACTCGCATTGATCGTTAAACGTGCAGACTTCTTTACTATGCTTGTACATGTGTCGCCACATAAACGTAATACACGTGTACTCAGTTAATTACAATATTTGCTTACTTTTGTGTTCGTGCAAGATAAAATAAATCGGAATAAACTATTGGATGATTCAAGGTATGACGTAATGTAACTTGCAATGAAATCGTTGATGGCAGTTTATCAATAAACGTTGGATTGGAGAAGACAAATAATTCTTTAAGTGGTACATTAAAGGAATTAAAAGTATACTTTGTTATGCGTATCTGTGCCGTAGGATGTAATCATACCAAACAGTTTTTACAGTGCTGACGTTTATAAATGTCCAACTTTATTATTCTTGGTAACTGGACTTGTGACACATGGGTAAAGGGGTTGACGATCAGGTTGGAAACTGGTATTCAAATCTCGGAGCATCAACCAAAGTTTCTCCAATAATTAGCTCGAAATTATAACGTCACTTACACTTTTTAATGTATACATGCATAAAAACGGTTAGAAAGTTTATTGCAGAAATTTGTTGTTCCTTTTTGCAAACATCTCACAGTGAGCGTATCGAAATTTCATGTGACAATTTCAGCTTTTTCACATGTCTGAAATTATTTCTAATCTAATGGTAAAATGTTACACCTCGTAGGTATGCCGAAGTTATCGTTATTATAATGTTTCTCGGTGTGTTTAGACTGAAAATATTAATCCTGTGCACATAACCATACCACTTTTACTACGGGCAACATAATGAATGTTAAAATTAGAATAAATCGATGTACGCGTTAAACATTAATTTATCGGGCGTAACCCGCAGGAGTGGTCTTGATATTGAAGAATAATAATAAAAGCAAAAATTGGAAATGGAGAATCGAAAGCGTTATTGCCGCTTTCACGGTTAAATTTATAAAAATTATTTATTTCGAGAGATAATCATATGCGATGCTGTCTGCAACACTTGTACGCGAATATTCAATTATTGATATATAAGCGCACGAATGATATGACATATCTCACTAAATGTAGTATCGATAGAGAGCGATGCGATGCGCACAGCCGAATTGCAACCATTATAACAATATGTTTGCAAATCGCCCGCGGGTACAAGTCCGAACTCGGACAACGTGAATTGTGGAAATCCGGAATTATACGTACGTTGGAAAATGACTTTGCGGTGACATGGTATACATCTGAATGTAAAAATGTTTATAACACTACGTTTCCATAATGAATGATTAAGTTCGACGCTTTTGTAATTCCATGTAAAATGCTGTGCAAATTAACTGGTGTATGGTGTTATTAAAAGCGGCAGTATTGTACATTCGTTAAACTAAATGTTCAAGGTTAATTGAATGGAAATAAGCTTTTGAAATTTCACGATTTATTATTATTGTTGGTGCTATTGTTGTTGTTATTTGCAATTGGTTATTTTTGCTTTATTCTTATCTGAAGAAACATTTACAATGACGGAAAATCCACGATTATAAAATGAAGATGTTTAAATAACATGTTTAAACCATCTGTGATATGATGTTAAATACAAAATTGAGAACAAATAGAAGCAAATTTAAGAATTTTACCATAGTTGAAATAACTAGCTACTATAGTTATTTCAACTATGTAATGGAGTATAATCTACTACACTGAAAATAATTTTCGGCTATTACAAGTAAAAATTTGGTCAATGCAGCTAGAAAATTTAGTTAGTATAATTACAAGTAAACACTATGGTCATATCAGCAAAAAGAATTTAGTCCCGCCAATAGTGTTTAATTAGAAAAAAATGTTTGGTTGATATAGCAATACACTGAGAGAAAAAAATATTAATTTTTATAAAAAGTTTACTAGTTTGGCATTATACTTGCAGAATATCATTATATGGCAAACTAAATTATGAAAATTTATTAAAACAGTTTATTAAAAATTGTTATTCCATATAGTTTGGTGCAATATGACATTCTGTCTTATGAACGGCATAGGTTAAAGACACTGAATATTGACACCTAATGGACAAAAGATCAGTCAAATTTGTATAGGTGTTTTGAGTAAATGATTTTGTCAATCTGGACAGAATTTCCGCGTTTATTTGACCAGAAGTTCGTAACCATATAAGTTTATCTACTATGTCTAAACCATTATTTTGCGTGTATAGTGCATGGCTTGAAGTACAAAAAACTGTAGTTATAGATACTATAAAAATTGTAGTAAATATAACGAATGCCTTTAAAATTTGAAATGTTCATAACCGACATTATTTTTTAATTAATTTTCAAATACATACAGATGTTTTCTCCATAAACGAAAAATCATTCGCACAACCGCGTGCTACGAAGTAAAACAATATTTTAAAAGCTACAACTAAACCAGAATATGATTATTTATTATTAAATAATAATTCATTTCGATCTCACGTTGGCTTTTGATTGTTCAAAATTTCAACTTTGGTAATTTAAAATGAATGCTTTTGAATTGTTTGAATTTGCGGTTTTAAGTGTAATAAATTATGAAATTTTGCGGTTACGAGAATCACCGCTAATGATATATCGAAGCTGTGCATAAAATAATATTAACAAATAAGGCGTGGTTGTCCGTTTTGATGTTGTCGTTTTCTTTTTTTTGTTTGCCGGAAAATTAACAATTAATTGTGTATTACTTAACAATGAAAAAAGAAGGAAAAAGGTATTTAATAAATAGTTAAAAATAATTGCACGTATCTGAGATTATCGGCGAGATGAGATTGATGGGAGGCGAATTGCTTTTCACTAGCAGTAAAAGAAAAAAAAAAGAAAAAAAAAAAAAGAGTACTTTTACGGGAGTTTTGCAGGCAACTGCCTTGATGAGGCGATTGCCATGTAAAGATACAAAGGGAAGGACGTGGCTCGTGAAGAAGGCTAGTGGTAGGAAGGCAAGGCAACAGCGAGCCGGCTCAACTTTTGGACTGATGACTAAAAAGGAGCATGCACCAAGTCGGCGAGGCATGCGCGGCAAAGTCGCTGAAAGACGCGGCAAAGCGCGCGGAGCATACCCGTAACAAAAGCCAAAGCTGTACGTAACGCGATACGTACGCCATCACGTGATTAGACGTGTATACGGATCGAGCGAGATGGGGGGGGGGAGGGGGGGCTAAAGATATGCACGGCTAGATGTAACGGCTGTGATGTGCATCCGTTGACAACGAGCATTGAACTTTCTTTGGCGTTACAGTTTTTTCGGTAGTTTCGTCAATTATCAACTAGTATTACAGCCGCGTTACAGGCACTAGTTCATTAGCCATCTTCGGCACTTCAATAGCGAATGAACGCACCAAGAATGACAATTGAAGTGGCGAGCGGCTACTGACGGGTTCCAAACACTCGCCACACTTTTTCCACGCGTCACGTGCTCGAGCTTATTATATTAGTCACATAATGGGCTGTGAAAGTCTTTATCCAATACAGCTGGTTACAACTTATAAACATCAACAACTTTTCCCTTTTCTTTCTATGTTTTTAATGCATAATGACGTAACTCCTCTCGTCTTATATCAAATACATTGGATTAGTTTTTCCAAGATGTTTGTGTGATGTAAAAATTTTATCTAAAATTTGATTGGTGATATGATTTTTATACAACAACAGGATAATTAAGTTGAAATACATATCGCTAACAGACATTTAATTGAAGAGCTATTATTTTAGATTATAATTAAAGGGATGCCTCAACGATAAATGAAGTATTCATTAATGTTACTGTAAATATACGTTATTGTCGAGTATGGTGGAAATTTATTTGAAAATAGATAACCAACATTAACATAGAAATATACGAGGTAATCAAACGTAACTATTTTAATTGAGAAATAATGAATTAAAGTAAATTTCGTTGGTGAGAGAAAGAGGATTATAATTATAAAGCGATCCCAGGGTTTCAATGGAATATACTTGTGGAAAAGATTGGACAAATGACTTTTGTTAATTTTTTATTAATATACATGTAGGTATAATTTTTATACAAGTACAGAAAAATTTTCTGTAATAAATTTTTACCATCTTTTTCGAGTTTTGAGTCTTGCAAATAAAATATATTTAATTTTATAAGGTATACAAGGGAAAAATGTCATTGCTAAATATGTTGATTTTCATACGTCTACCCATACAGTTTAATTTTACATTGAAAATATGTTAAATTAATATTAGTTATATGTCGAGCCAACGTTAAATTAAATAGATGAATTTGAGGATTTCAGCAAGATGTCTATACAAGGTCATTTTATAAATAATACATAACCTTTGAAAAATATTATACCTATGTTACAAAAGATTACTTACTTAATTAAGCGAAGATTTTCCTTATAAAGTTTTGGTTTTCCTCTGTAGCATACATTTTATATCCTTTTATTTACACTTTTAACATTATATTTTTTTATATCAACACTCAAGCGTGTCGAATTTCAGTGATATGTATATGTACAACACAAGTTGCACGTACATCTGTTTCTGCAAACACTTTTTTATTTCGTAAAAATTTCATGCAGTTATTGTCGCGTTGGGTTCTGGCAACAAAAACTCGTGAAAAGACATATTTTATCATGGTAAAACTATACTTCCACAGGATGTGTCACTAAAAAATAAAATAAAATAAAAAAAAAAAGATTCGTTTTTCAAAATCTCAATTTAATGAAGTCAGCATTGTTTGTATTTGAGTGTAAATATTTTTAAAGTGCCACGACGTGCAAATTCGTGATAATGTAGTATTAATATTATCAGTTTTAAGCGATATTTTGTTTACAATATTGCAGAATTTATAATGAAATGTAATGAAATTATAAAATTATTGTTTTCTTACTAATAAAATGAAATTCTGCTTAACAATCATTTAATGCTAACGGGAAAATATTGATTATAATTTTATTCTTTCCAATAAAATTAAAATAAACAAATTTGTTATTAAATTTATTGGAGTTAATTCATAGTAAGTTTTGTGAGTAATTTAAATCCAAAAGCATGAAAGTATTATTTTATTTTTTAGTTTAATAAAGATTTGAAATCTTGATTTTATTATGGGAGAGCGTATCACTTTTATATAGATTTAAAGAAAATTTGTTTAACATTTTTTCAATGCAGGCATTAATTAATAATTGAAAATTATTATCGATATTGTAAATTAATTTCGAATTTATTTGAATAATTAAAATATAAATAAATACTCTTCGACTAACAAAATAATTACTCAAATTGTATATAGTAATATTCAAAATAATTATCTACAAACGACGTTAAATGTTTATAATTCAATGATTACTTACAAATATAATGTAATTGCATAAATTTTGTTTTTTTGTTTTTTAATAATGATAACAGCTTTTATTATTAATAAATTAAAGTATGTATACACCGATAAACACTTCTTTGAAAACATTATTACAGTCTACAGCAAATTAATTTATCGGGCTGATTTATATAAATTTTCCTTTTATTTTAGGAAAAGAATATTAAGATTATTTCACTACATGAGAAAAAATAAGCTGACTATTTCTTACCTTTATAAGAAAATATGCATAAATTAGTTCGATAAAGATTGTTTGTTGAAAAATGTAATAATTTTTTTTCAAATTTAATCAATAATTTTATAAATGCAATAACATTTCTTCGTTTAGTTGACTTAGGACTAATATCTATCTTACTTCAAAACTACTGCTTTTAAAATCGGATTTCAAACTAATCGTTAACTTTTACAACAAAATTTCAACTCTTAACCCGTATCACGAAAATAAAAACTGATACGTATTTAAAAAAC
Organism: Leptoteleia sp. ZL-2020; assembly: GCA_022817305.1. Lineage (NCBI taxonomy): Eukaryota > Metazoa > Arthropoda > Insecta > Hymenoptera > Scelionidae > Leptoteleia > Leptoteleia sp. ZL-2020. The sequence goes on from JABFPN010005607.1 coordinate 12,273, forward strand.
AAAGTTATAAACAGATGTGTAATCCGTTTTATTTGTAGCTGCACTGAGAGAAAATTCTAGTGTTCATGACTAGTGTACTATAGTTACTTTTCGTGAATACTATAGCCATTAGTAATATTTACTAGAGTCTTTATTGTATCTGTAACTATAGTTTATAGTTGAAATAACTATAGTAGCTAGTAAATAAATAAATAAAAAAATAAATAAATAGTAAAAATAAACTTAAAAATAAAACAGATCGTTAAAATACGTCAAATATCGTTAAATGCAAATTTCATGAACTCATCCATGTACAATGTTAATTGCCTTTAATCCACGGTAAAAATTTGAGTTTTAAAATCATAAAATAAAAACATTTGATCTAAAAATAACATAACTGAATGTATGAAATACCTACATTTAAAGAGTGTCGATGTAAACTTCTTTTTTTTATAAAAGAGGGAATGATCACTATGTGAAAATAACAGTTTGGATTCTCAATGTGAATCCGACGAACTAGCATAAAGTGTATGCAGCAACGAAGACAATTGAGGTTATGACCACACGCAAATACAAAACAAAAGATGCGCGGAATGATCGCG
>JABFPN010005608.1:0-12852 GCA_022817305.1 Leptoteleia sp. ZL-2020
TCATAATATTTACGTGTTTTGTGAGCACATTTTATAATTTTCGATTGTAACTTTTTGGCTTTATCCAACATGTCCTCAAATTACAAAAAAAGATTACAATTTTTACACAAATTTTTCTCTCAGTGTACAATCAAATACTGTAAACATACATAGCACTTTATTTTTAACACAAAATTTGCATTAATCTAAGTTATTTAATTAATTTTATTTATACAATTAATACATTTTGAGATTTAAATTTCATTAATAAATTAATAATTACCTGTTTTTTTATTTATACAAATTTTGTTGTTATGAAAACGGAAATATATATTATAAGAAATAAAGAAGAAAACTATTAATTTATATTAATTTATGAATCTACTTATTTATTAAGAAATGAATTTATAAATATTTATTATTATTTCAACATTAATAACATCACAAATTTGCAACTTTCCTATAAGCAAATCATATTTTTTAATGTTAAATAATACTCTAGAAATATTTTTGGAATATCAAAATAATATTAGTGTAATATCCTTAGGATATTTTGTAATATTTAATAATATCCCAAAAATAAGCTATGAATGTTATATGTCTGCTTCATATAATATCCCAGGAATATTACCTCAATGTTTTTGGTACGTTTTTAGGAAGTTTAAAGCAAATTTAATGTATAATAAATAAATTTATTGGATTTAAAAAAATGTAGTTAATATAAATAAATTCTTTTAAAGAAACCAAAAAATAAAAATAAAACATTTCTGGGATATTAAAATAATTTTTCTATATTTTAATATTTTATAATAAAATAATGTCCCTGTCAAATTATTTAAAACTATGGTTCATAGCACATTACTGAGATGTTATTTAATATAAATAATAATATAAAAAATATTATCTATATTAAATAATATCTCAGTAATGTGCTATGAATATTACATGGCCGTTTTAAATAATATCCCAGGAATATTATTTTAATATCTCAGGAACATTTTTAAGATCTTTAATTTATTTTTGAATTTTTTCTTTTTTTTCAATTTAATTCAGGTGAGATTGAAGCAACTCCTCAAAACTAATTCCGCATATTCTAAAGTTTTTTTTCTTAAAGTTCTTCATAATGTTTCACAAATATATTATAATATTCCTGTGATATTATTTGAAGTAGATCAGTCCCGTAATTGGTTCGGAAACTGGGTGGCGATCCTGACTTTGAGTAACGAAGTATCGGAAGTCGGTACGATAATTATTGGGGCCCGAATTATTTAGTACGCCAAATCCAACACCATCGAAAATCCGCCCGAAAACTCTAAGTGCCGTTGCGAAGGGTCGAGCGGGAAAAACGCCTCGTCATAATATATATATTATATATACATGCATTAATTATAATATACCTAAAAATTTTTTATATTTTCTGTTTATTTCAAGAGTAATAAATGAGTAATTAATTATAGCACCCTGTAAAAGTGTGTTAATATTTGTTATGAGGCCGAGGCACATTCACTGTGATAATAGCACAATCATGTTTTTTTTAAACGGCTAAAGTAATAAATTTGAGTTTAGGGTAATAAATTAGTAATCAATGAGTACTAAATATTAAGATGATTTTTACAAATTTCAGTTGGAGGGAGGGTACTCAACCAAAGAATTACTGTTAAATAACTTATAAAAACCGATTCAATTTATTTGAAAATTTTATTCGGATATAGTAAATGTCTAAATTCATTTATAACAAATCTGTCGATTATAAATTCTAATTATAATATTGGATATAAATAAATATTAACGCGAACTTTTTTTTATTAATGCCATTAATAAATATTAATAAACCGACGCTTAGGGTTTGGCGGTTAGGAGGGCGGCGCTGGCGCTCGCTGAAGCTGAGCGGAGTTTCCCCCGAGTGTAACTCGGATGGGTTGCCCCGCTCTCGCTTTGGCTATCGTCCGGCCGTTCGTCTACCCGCTTTAAAAACTAAGTGAACGGGAGGTATGGTGTTATTCGGTTTCGGTGACCAAGTCTACGTAATGTGGCTTGAGCACCCAAACTGAAATCGCCAAGACCTAGCATCCCGGAGCAGGTTTTCCCACTGGGTTTTCCCTGCTCCAAGGGCAGTAGCCTGGCGAATACGGGATGTGATGATTTTCAAGGAAGGTTTGGTACAAAAAGATAGAAAATCCCTCCTATCCCTGTGTGGATAGGAAGGACTCCCAATATTCAGGGGAATAGAACCCCTGAATGCGAAGCTTCCAGGCCACATAAGGCTGAAGCGGAATGGGACAGTATATATAAAAAAAAAAAATATAATAAATATTAATAATTAAATACCTTGAAACTTCTGTCTGATCCTTCAATTGCAGCAATTAATTTGAGCTTGTGGTTGCTCATATTACGAATCGTAAATTCTTTAGTCTCACGTCTACCTGATCGAATGCTTCCCCAATTCAGTGCAGAGTGAGTTGCCCGAATTGGAATAACATCACCAGTTACAGAGGAACCACCGCATGAACTTCCGGGTGAATTTCGTCCAGAATGCAAGGATCTGTAAAGGTCGCAACTAACATTAAAATTTTTTTTCTCTCTTCCAAATTAGAAAACAAAATATTTAAATAATTAAAATTAACTAACCGGAACGCAATAATATATTAGGAGGTGGAATAAATTCTCACTGATCTTTCGTGAAAAAAAATTATTAAAAAATGTTTGGTAAACTATGTTACTAAAAGTATTGTCCATCACTAGCCACTACTCTTTCCCATCTTTCTGGCAACATTTGAATTCCACATCAAAAAAACGACACATTATATATATATATTTGTCTGCCCTACCTACTGACGTCAGTTCATTTAAACAAGAACTGTTGGTAGGTTTAGTGTTAATACTATAAAGTTGTTTATATTATTTATAAAAATTGTTTATACTAGCAAAATGATATACACTGAATTTCAAGTTTTCATATAACATTTACTTATATGTGTGTTACCAAGTTAAACTATAAGTACGCAGTTCTGGTAACTCCATCTGTTGGTAAACAGTGAGAACTTATTCAACCTCCCAACACAATAATAACTAATTTGATGACTTCCGTTTGGAACAGCGAACCGTAAACACGTGTGTACTAGTCCTGCGATTTAGATTATATTTATCTGAGCAAAAGTGACTTCATTTTAACCATCCAAACTGTATTTATAAAATTCTAAGTCAATAAATACACTGTGATACTAAAAATAAGTTGAGTTTATGAAGGTAAGAATATTTTGTGACCGTTGCATAAATCCGCGAGGTAATCTAACTTCTCGTTGTTGAAATTATGGCGGATGCAAAAACAGCCAATCTGAAACGTGCGTTGATGATGACGATATTAAGTCGAAGAAAGTTATTATTAAACCTCAGCAGGAGTCGTCGGGTGAGGGACAATCGGGTGATACTTCATCCAGGTGGGTCAGAACGCTGAGCCTGGAACAGATCGCGTTCCTGTCGGCTCAGTCTACTAATAAATACTTACAAATATTGACGGCCCCTTTTGTGGTTATAATGCAAAGAATTTCGGTTACCAATGATATAGATCCCATGCATCAAGTAAACAAATTCAAATTTGGCAAGGAATGCACCAGATCATTCCCTAATTTTATGGAAAATGCATGTGATTTAAAAAGTAAAGGCCTAAATAGGTTTGAGATTTCTTTTAGTCAGTATCTAGTCGCAAATAATTTTGTTTCTCATTTTAACAGAGGAGTCTCGCCTCCTTTTAAAATCAATCTTGGATCGCCTATATTCTTAACTATATAATATTAAAAACCATGGTATTACATGGGGTAAACGATCCAGGTAAAATTGAACTAGTCAACAGTTAGTTGTTCAAAGCGACTTTTAAAAATGGCTACATTCCCAATAAAGTTAGGCTTTGTTTAATAGTACTGAAATTATCGCCATATATTGACAAAGTCAAAAGGTGCAGCAAATGCCAAAGATTTGGGCACATTTATAAACACTGCAGATCTAAAACTGGCTTTTGCGAGTTTTGTGCTGCTAACAATCACTTCTCCAAAGACTGCCCAGTCAAAGAGAATAAAGACTTTAAATGCATTAATTGCATTAGAGATAAAAGACGAAACTCAGCACACTCGGCCAGTTCATCCTCATGCCCCATCTTTAAAACTCAAAAAAATATTAAACTAGTGATGGCCAGTCACAATGTCGACCCGAACGAAGCCATAAAAATACTAAATAATCACGATGGTTTTCCACCCCCCAAAAGCAACTCATACTCTGACGTTGTCAGAATCAATATGCATAACCTAGTAGACAAATTCCAAATAAACAGAAAAATAAAATGGGAAAATAAAAGAAAAGACAGAAAAAAATTCTAATGAAAGCAAATAAAGATATAATTGAGCTTAACCACGTAAGAGTATCAATCCCCGAATCCATGAATAATTGAAAACCCAAATACAAACAATCAAATCACTGAAATTGATAACTTTCATAACTCAGATTCCCAATATAAAGAAAATGATTACCCCTTTTCTGATGACCTAGCTAATTCAAATCAAGATATTGTGCCAATTGACCTAGATAATCTCATAGAGACTTCTATTTACACACCCTATTAAATTTCTACAATATTGAAAAACCTAATCCAGCTCAATTAAATCAGTTAATCACATTCAATCAAATCTAATTCCTAATCAACTCAATACAATCAACACCGACATTTCAAATGATAACACTGTAATCGCTGACGACAACTTCTTCATCATACCCGTTCGATAATCATTATCATTTATAGCTATTACCCAATAATAAATCCTTAATACCACCTTTTGTTTGTTTTTTACTTTTATTAATTCTGTTTGACTAGTTATCTCCCTCTTCTTTCATACATGTCTGTCCGTCATCAGAAATTGAAAAATCTAAATATTATGCATTGGAATTGTAGATCTATCAAAAACAAACTGCTTTTCGTACCCAACATTATGAACCAATACGAGATTGATATTTTATGCTTATCAGAAATCTTTCTTAACACTAATGAAACCATTTCTATTCCAAACTGTCACACTTTATCAGTCCCTAGAAATAACAGATCTGGCGGTGGCCTAGCCATCTGCCTTAACATCAATATCCAATATAAATTACTCAACGATAAATAGCCTAATTTTATCAATAATTGCACTGCTAACAAAATAGAAATAATATTATTAGAAATTATTTGCCCGAAAGATAACGATAACCTGTACATTGCCTCAATTTACAACCCACTCATATCTAATCGTAAACGCACTGATAACAATTTTTAGGCAGATGCCTTTGATTTTCTATCAAATTTCAAAAATATAATTATTTGTAGCGACTTCAATGCAAAAGCTAAATTATGGTTTCATGATAAAACCATTGACATAGAAAGCAGAAAACTAGAAGCTGCTTTGATTAACTCTAACTTAGTTTTGCTAAATGAGAACTCCTTCACAGGAGCATTATTGACCTGTCAATTGTCTCCTAAAATATGGTTCCCGTGACATCTTGGTCCATTCTGGACGATAACTTTAACAGTGATCACTTTCCAATAATTATTTCAATTTATCAATGCGTAAATTCCGTTATTTTCACCAGACCGAAATTTATTACCAAAAACGTAGATTGGAACTTATTTGAATCAAAAGTTAATTCTTTGATTAATAATATAGCTGATGATCTCCCAGGACATAACAAATACAGTTTATTATTGAAGTGATCAAAAATTCTTTGAACAAAAATGGAGCCTTTATCTCATCTGATAGAAAAATTGTGAACAAACCTGCCTACTGGTGGGATGAGGATTGCTCAAAGCTAATGAAAGAAAAATCGACCCTTTTAAAAAAATATTTTGCAAACCCTACTTTAAATAATCTCAATAACTTAGAGAGAGAAAAAAAGAAATTAATAAGCTTCTCAAATACAAAAAGAAAAACAAATTCCGCTCCTTGTGCGAAAACCTTAATATTAACACAAATCCTAAAGAAACCTACAATTTGATCAAAAAAATAAAAAATGAAAACCTTCCTTTCAACAAACCTTAATGAAAAAGAACAAAATTCTACTGAAAAGTAGCACAACAGACACAGGCGAGTAGATCTTCTGTGCAAAGGGTTCTAAAGTTCCATGATTATCATCCGTACAAAATAAAGTTAGTGCAAGAACTTAATGGAGATGATTATGATTGGAAAGAGTACCATCTTTCCAAATTTCGGCGTTTTCAGTCCATCGGTAGTACTTTTGAAGCATAGCCATCCCGCTAAGATTTTTGGATTGGCCAATTTTGAATTTCCCACGTATATTCAAAATTTATTTGAATTAAATTAAGCTTAGGATCGTAACTAGTCTCCCAAAAAGTGGTGGTGCTTGAAACAACCGTCTGCACTGTTTATATATATATATATATATATACATATATATGTAGGTATATATGTAAATAAATTAATAAAAAATATATATATATAATATAAAAATAAATAAATAAATAATAATAATAAATTACAATGATAATATATAAAGAAATTAAAAAAATATAGTTGCTAGAGAAATTTTTTCTTAAACTCGACTTAGTTTGGTATCACTGTCCCCGCATCTAGTTGTGGCTAAATCACTATTATAACGACAGTCGTGTCATCCATCTCATTGAACGCGTTCTCGGTAACCTTACTTTTAACTCTGCTCCCAAACGGAAAAACGAAGAATAAGAATTGAAATAGGTGTAATTGGCTTTTATAGAACTTGCATCGGTTCTGTGGCCATTTAAAAACAAAAAAAATATTAACTAATTTAAAAACAAATATATAAATTGCATAGATACTACTTAAATTACCCATATGAGACTGCACTTTGAGGCGAAGAAGGAGATATTGTTCTTTTTTGATTTTGTGGTGTTTCGCACCGACTGAAATGATCATAACCATTTTCTATACCAGAAGATTTTATTCCGATAATGGGATAAGTATAAATATTATTTTCCGTACTGAGATTGACCATTGAATGCCTAAAATACGAAATATATTAAATTACAAACATTTTTAATTTCGAATAACTTGTAAATTTGTACACCCAATCTCGTCGTAAGTTGTAATAGTACCTATTACTTTGTGAAAAACCGATAAAATGAAGATTTGAACTATATTATATACGAAGTGTGACTTGGCCAATTACAATAAAGCCCACTTTGAAGTTTTCATTTATAAAAATTAAACTGATAATAATTTTGTAATGATTTTTTCGTAATTTTGTGTAAGGAGAGACTGCAGACTATAATGATATTTGAGGAAAAACAACCAAAAACGGTGTGAACTAGTTTTCATTATTACTAAATGTAAAAAAATCTTGATTCACATCGCTTTTCATTAGTCTTTTTTTGTCCAACCTATGGTGAAAACGAGTCCGTGGTGACTCTATTATTAGGAACGAGAATATGTTCAGCATACGGAAAAGTAATGTGTCAAACGACCGTGTTCGCTTGTTTTCAGATTGTGCATGAGTAAATATAGCCGTGTGCAATCGGACATTTTGCGTACGCTACGCATGCATACAATGACGAGTTTTCATCGTAGGTCGGACAAAAAATAATTATTAGTACTACTTTAAATTAAAAAGACACTAACTCCTTTAGCAGCAGTCCTTCATCATAACCTTAAGGGGATGTATAAAGTCTGCTGTAACGGAGTTAATATCTTTTGTAAACAAAATTTAATTAATTTATATGTTGTGATATGCGGATCAGAGCGATTTTTTTTGGGACACAGAAGTATGATTTGATTCACAATATGTATTTTTGTCACATGTCAATTAAAAAGGTGCTATTTTAATGCATGTTTTAGTAACGAAAAGAGCTTATTGTAGGTTATTTCATTGTAGCACTGAGCCTCAGCAGCGATCGGTTATTATGTCACGGAACAACTAAAATGAACATTGCAGTACTGTACTCTGGCAGTGCTGCCAACATTGTGGTTTTACAAGAGAAATGTAACGTGTGTTACGAAAACATGCATTAAAATAGCGGGGTGCTCTGAATTTATCCAAAATTCATTTTACCAAGACACGCCATTATATCAGAAAATCATTTTATCTAACTTGCAATTTATAAAAAATTTATTATATCCGGACATGCATTAAGTCTGAAAATCATTTTATCTATCTTGCAATTTATCGAAAATTCATTTTATCAAAAATTTATAATATCTGCTTTGATTATAGTTAAAAACATAATGAATACAGGTGAGCATTTAACCAAGATGTTAAATATTAAATAATATTAAAGATCTTATAATAAATTAACTTTATCATTAAACCAAAATGGATAAAATTACATTTTGGATAAAATAACATTTGTATAATTTGACGCATTGACAATTTAACGTTTAGACAACAGGCTTGTTTTTATGAAAAAGACGTGTAAATGCAACTTAGATAAAATGATTTTGTGAAATAATGCACGTCTGGATAAAATGAATTTTGGATAAATTCAGAGCAGTTCCAAATAGCATCTTTTTAATGCACTTGAGACAAAAAGAACTGTACGTTACATGTTCAGGATGAACTCGAGTTTGTTCTCGACTTGCTACCTAATGTACTATTTGATAACAAAGAACATCCCAATTTAGTAATTAACCCTTATGACATCGCGTTAACCCTGGCCGTTTTTGATGTACATATACTGAAGAATCACCTTAATACTGCCAACTTAAACTGGGCTCACCAAACAGGTAAGAATACCAACTTCCGATGAGACTGGGTACAAAATAAATTAAATAATATAATGAAGTAAAATTTACCTCTCTGTTTCATCTAAATTCTTAGGATTAAATGTGATAAAAATACTGCTCTTTTCTCCAGGTTTTATGAAGATACTTTCAGGTGCGACCATAAAATTATTGTCTAATTCATTATTAGACAGCACAATAGTCGGTTTCAAAACCGTTGCGATGCTGCCCTGATTTTGCATATAAAATGGTTTCGGTTGATTTTGTCCAACAATCATAGGCAATGTATTGCAAGGCTCAATTTTAATGGTGCCAATGCGACCAGAGAGAGAAATTTCTTTCGTCATCAGTTCTACATTACCATCAATGAAAATTGTGACTAGCAATTTTCCTTGAACTGAGATAAGATCATGATTCATTTTACGATCTGTATCTGCAAAAAAAAAAAATATCAAAAATATTGTAATAAAGAAATAAAAATTAATTATAATTACTACAATTTCAATAAAAAAAAAGTCCGGTTCTCTTTTACGCAATACTTTCTCTGTCACTCGCATTGATATAATAATGTAAATGACAGAGAAAGTATTTTGTAAGTGAGAACCGGAGTAGTTTTTTGAACGCTTTATAGCGAACTTCAAGTGCGAGCCCCGGCCTAAATATCTCCACACCGGTTCAAGTAAATTTTATATTAAAAACTCTCCAAATAATAAAAGTTTTGTACAGCAAGACATAAAAATATAAAAATACCAATTTCCTTTTTGGAAATTATTTGATTACAATAACGTTATTTAAAGAATTCTAGTTAATAATTGATAAAAATAAAACCTTTCAAAGTTTCAAGTGTCAATCCTCGAAATTTCACATTCGTTGTTAAACATTCTTTTGCCTTTAGTGGGACACGCAAAGTACCATCTGATGACAAGTCGGATTTCAGCGTTTCGTCTGAATTTTCTATGAAAAATGCCGCTGTTTCGTTCTTAAAATAGATGAAAATTTTCAATGAAGAATTCAAAAAAAGATTAAAATTTTATATTATTAAGTACACTTCAATTAATTCAAAGCGCTTACTTGTATAATTTGAATTTCCAAAACGATATCAACATTATTTTTATTATCAATCGTTATTGGTAAGGTTTTGAAGGCATCTTCAGCGATGTCTCTGAAATCAAGTTCATCCTTTTCTGATGGACTTATAATTTTTACATTATATTCTTCGGAAATAAAGCACATCAAATGTGTGATATTCCATTTTTCTCTGGTAACCATGTCTGTTATTTCAAGTTGCATGTTTGTGATTACTGGTTTACAAAGTTTCGTCATTTTTACACCAATCTGTAATGAATTAGTTTGATAGTTAATAATTGTAGTAATAAAAATGGCTAGATTAAAATGACAATTCTTATTTCATTTCTTAAAAATTTCGTGACATATCTGAAGATGCAATGAGTTACCGGTTTATTAGTCATTCAAATAGTCAAGTTAAAGAGAAAGTGAAAATCGATATAATTATAAGAAGGATTAAAATGTATTTCTTTCATATTTTCATTTACTAATCTAATTAAATACTTCATTAAATGTGATATGTTCTCTTCAAATAATATATTAATAATATTTTTAATAATATTAATTATTTATATATTTTTATTAATATTTTATGTTTCTTAATATATGTAATTTAAATTTATTATAATGATATATAAAAACATAAATAATTAATTTTATTTATTATATAATAGTCAAATAAATCAATTATTAAATAACAAATTAATTATTATTAATAATTATTATTAACAAATTGTCAATAAATGTGTATAATGAATTCATCTAACATAGTTATTAAAGTAATTGCGAAAATTTTGTAAAGATTACATTTAATAATTATACAATACCAATTTAAGTATCTTATTTATAGTTTTTTTTAATTTAATAGCATTTAAATTAAATTCTTAGATTTTTTGATATCTATAAACATTCATTATGAATATTTATCGTTAAATATAATGTTTAACCTGGGTCATATTTAACTCTCCTTTGGAAATGATGTCGTCAACTATTTAGATGTTGGGTTCAAATCTATTTCCAAAAGATTTCTGAGAAGAGTTGCAATACACAAAGACTAATTTAAAAAATTCCAAACTTGTTTAACTTTTGACATACGTTCGTTTTTCTTAAATTAATTTTTATTTTACCATATATATAAAAATATGTATTTTTAAGGTGGTTATGTTCATTCTGAGTTGGGCATCGAGTGACATTTCACCTTAACAAGTAATTCCATGTTTCTCGTTAAAACCTAACAGTTGGAAATGCGTAACGTTCTGTAATAGTATATTATGCACCAAGGATGGAGCGACGGTGATTATAGACGAGTATGAAGTTGGCCCCGCGAAGCAAAAGCGGCCAACTTCACACGAGTCTCTAATCGTCGCTCCATCCTTGGTGCATATAACTATTTTTGTAACGCGTGCAAAGAGAGTGCCCTGTATCGGTTCTGTTTGGAAATCAGCTGTTTCCAAGAAAACGCGGACGGAAACTTACTAGCTTCCATCCGCTTCTCCTTGGTAACCAGCAAGTTTCCATCCTCGTCTATAATCAGTTGGTTTCCGTCTTCTAAGCAGGATGGAAACAGGGCGTGTACGTTTTACAAAAAAGTAGTGAGAAACTTCCTGAATCAAAAGCATGACATGATTTTGAAAGTGTGAAGTGTCGAAAGCGTGATAAAATAGTGTAAATAAATAAATATTTAATTATTGTTAATAATAATTCAGAATTTAGGCAAATCTTTTAAGCTATTATAATCCTCTATATTTATACCTGATGATATGCAAATTATCTTATATTAATGTACACCTAACGTTAATATTGTAGAATTTTAATCTCTACAAACCTTGATATATTTGCAGTTAGATGGTTCGATTAGTATAATATCTTCCGGTATCTGGAGTTCGATATTATCACTGTTTCCTTGAATCTGATACAGTTTCGTTGAAACTAAAATCCACCTTGCACTGTTGTTTGTAACATGTATTTCTGCTTTCGTTGGTACCCCCACCAAACACGTTGTCACTTCCTGCGATTTTGTACCAACTAATTCATGATCTTAAAGAAAAGAATAAGTAAATCTGTTAATAACGGTATGAAATTAACTTTCAATACAATGTTGTATACAGTTATAAATAAAAATATGATATTTGTTAAAAAAAATTACTTTTATCTCTTAAAGTCTTCAGAGCCATGTAAACATTCGACTCAGAATGATTATCACTGGATTTCAGAGTTTTATTTGTACTATTGTTAATGTTTTGTTTGAAATCTGAAGTATCTATATCGAAACCTGCATCTGTCACATCTTTGACCATATGTACATGTGACGTTGACGTAGGAAATGTTTGATTCTTTTCATCATACTTTAGCGTAGATAGAGTCAATCTTACTGAAGATTCTTTTGTTAAATTCATAGGTGTTTTGTTGTTAACCTCTGCAAAAAGAGATTTACTACAATAACATGTTATATCAGTCAGTTAAAAACATGATAAATATTATAATACAAACTTTATGCTATTAATTTTTAACCCTTTTTTCAACTTGAACCCATTGAATTCAAAATTTTATTGGTTCAACTATCATTTATAATTTAAGATCATACCGAGATAAAAGTACACTACACGACCACAGTTTACCCCCTAACAGCAATACTGATCTTTCCCCTCACAAAATTTTCCAATTAAATGCGCGATATTTTTATTGGTCAACGAATAAGTCCACGTTATATTTTCCAGTTACAATTGCAATACCATGTTACAATATTTAAAATAATTTTTATGATTAGTTTAAATTTATCCTGAATTTTCTACAAGTTATTGTCCTATTAGCAATAATCTTTTATTCATATTCCAAGATTAAAACTTCCCCTTGTGGAAATTTATTGTCTGTAAAAGTCCGCAAAAGTCTGCAATCAAGTCCGCAAATGTCTGAAAGTTTCTCCAAACAATCTACAAATATCTGCAAAAATGTCTGCAAAAGTCAGCAGTCTCAATTTTGATATTTTCTCAGACAGTTGCAGACTTTTTCGGACACCGCAAGAATTTTCTAAATATATGCGAATTTTCAGTTATTTAGAAAATTCTTGCGGTGTCCGAAA
>JABFPN010005609.1:0-12851 GCA_022817305.1 Leptoteleia sp. ZL-2020
CTTGGGTACAATAAAAAATTTTCCAGACAAAACCAGGCTCAGCCTGGATTACTTTGGAAATTTCTGTTGCAAATATCCTAGCTGTTCCTGCCATGTCTTGGAATTGCTCGGACATTTTAACGCGGGAAATGATCAGACCCTGATCATGACTCGAAAAATGATTATATTCTAACATTTATTTAGAATAAAATTTGTGCTCAATACACTGAGAAAAATAGGACAGAAAAAATTAATCTTTTTTAACTGTGATTCAGATACACGTTGGGTTTTATATAAAACTTATTTTTTTTTTAAAAAAAGGAACAATTTCTGTTTCATTTATAATTATAACATTTGAAACTAGTTTCTTTGCTTTTGAAAAAACAGTAATTTTTACTGAAGGACTGATACACATCTGAACATAGTTTAAAACAGTAATTATTTTAATATTTTAAGAAATAAGAAATTTATGGAAGAATAATGTTAAAATTCATGATCAGTTTAGCTGCTTTTATTTGTAACTGTTCAGTTTAAAAGTAGGCAGAGAATATTTGTCCGATATATTATTAGGATGGCGAAAAGAAGTTAATAAATGGCTATTAAGATGCGAGATTAAATATTGCTGGAACGTATTGGAATAGAAGCGAGGCATTATGATGCCTCGATACGAGATAGCCAATAGACAGCTTTCATAACCTCTCACTTGATTGCTTTTAAAGCACTGCAATAAATGCCGATTTCAAACTCCGCTTGAGACGCTTTCGATGACGGATCGAGAAATTTGTCAATGGATCAATCTAAATGTGTCGATTTATAGCTTCACGCGGTCACGTTTTATTTGTCTCGCAGTATGAGTTATGGGATATGCGGCAAAAATTATTGCAACAATAAATATTTTGTCGAAAAGTTTTTCACATAAGTAAATTGTGTAATAAAAGTTAATGGAAAAAAAAAGAATGTTTTGTAAGCAACTTTAAAATAAGATATTAATATACTGTTAGAAATAATAGACTTGATTTACACCAAGTAAAAAGGGATATAAATTACCATTTTTGTACCAATTTAAAGATATATTGGAAAAGTAATTATTTCTGCTACGAATAATAGTAAAATCCGAACATTATCCAACAGATTTTTAAGATTTGGGTAAAAAAAAATCTTTTCTGCCCTTATACCCTGTTTTTAATGAAATTCCTCGTTATCATAAATATAAATATTTTACATCCAAAAGTATACAGCATGAAAGAATTTTATTATTGTAATAATGCGAATCACTTTTATCAAAACTTTGAGAGGAAAATCCATTTACCATTATAATAGTCCGGTTAAAGTAAGTGGATATTTTTTACAGTGTATATTAAGAAATTATAATAAAATGAGGGGAAAATTTCATTTTATAATAAGGTATCAAATTTAATCCCGTTTTTTGAGATAATTGATGAGTAATTAAGGAAAATGAAGTGGTTTGTTCCGGAATCTCATTCAAGTAATTACAGTTTTATCGCGTCTCTTTTATGAACGAATGAAGCATTATTACGATTTGTAATATAATTAAATTTTGCGAAATTGTTAACATAATTCAATTCAATTTGGGGCGTTTTGAAATTTTTGATCTGGCAAAAATCACAAACGGAATGAAGAATAATTGACATCAATATTTTGCCATAACGATTGGACAGCGCGAGAAAACAAATCTGATTTAATTGGCCCGTAAAAGCCGATTTATATTTTGCTAGCAGATTTATTTGACGTAACAACGAATGAAGGATCGCGCAAAGAATTATGAGGGGTGTCGTGCCACGGGTATTTCTTGATTTAATTACCCGCTCTATAATTCAACCAGCGCGATTTAACACGACGACGAAGGATACTAGGCAACTCATCCTCTCCTTTCGTCAGATTCGTTATGTTCCTTCGCTTAATAGTACAAGGCATGAAATTATAGTCTTTGCAGGTCGTGCAATATCCTTTAATTTTTGAGAGGTCGCTCGAAACGGTCGCAAGTACGGAGCCAGTGATTGATGCTTGTTATGCATATCTCCTTAAAAGGTCCTCGTATATGTATGGCCACTTCATTTAATGGCTCAGATTTTAATAATCATCATAATTTTGCTTAATAATCGCTTCTATTAAAGAAGTATATATATATATATATATATATAAAAACAGTTATAAACACATCGTTTTGTTTTTACAATTTCTTGTCATTTTAAAGCTAACTTAATAATTAAAATTAATTGTTTTAATTAAGCATTCAAGTGCAATCATCAACAAATTATTTCCTTAATTACAAACACGAGATTATTCTTTCACAAAAACTAAGATTAATTGATTATCGTATTAAAGAACTAACAACAACTTTTGACCCTCCTTCGCTCCAATAAAAAGTAATCAATTTCATTAAAAAAATTATTCCCATAAAAGATAATGGTAAAACAAAAATAATCCATCACCTAGAGACTCTGTGATTTTAATTTCATTCCCTTTCGTCCACGGAAAGTCAACTGTTTCATCTGCATTTATCAAAATTGATCGCTTGGTAACGTAGCAACAATTTTGAACCCATTTAAATGCAAGATAACGAACATTATTTCGCGAGTAACCAGCGGATGAGTTAATTTATCGCCGTGGCAGAACTCTCTCGGCAAATATTTACCGAGACAGAGCAGTGACGTTGAGCCGCGGAATAAATTTTGTACAAATAAAATCGCGCGCAAAGTACGCGTCATAAATTTCCACACAGACTGTCAGTCGAACGAAATTACTTTATAGGGGCCCTCCGAGCGCATAAAAAGTTTCGCGTGGGGAAACGCGGCGCTGTAACTTCCTTTAATCCGCAACCTTTCTGTTGTAACTTCCGTCACTTGCACCGCTATCCTAGTAAACAGAAAGTGTTGCCTGCAATTTGCAGCCAGATATTGCTAGTGTCATTCCAACCAACATTTTGTCACTACACGGAGAGAAAAGATTGATAAAATTTACTGAAATTCTTAGTAAACTGGTTATATATTGGCAAAACTTGAAAAATTACTATCTTAAGTTAGTAAAACGTATCAATTTGTTGAAAATGATTCTTAGAAAGCTGACACTTTTTACTAACTTAGGATAGTAATTTTTCAATTCTTGCAAGTATATGACCAGTTTATCAACAATGTCAGTAATTTTTTTAATATTTTCCCTCCGTGTAGGTCATTAAATTGTGAATATTAATTGGAAGAAGTAAAAAAAGAATTCTTTTTAATAGGATAATAATTATATATTATGGTGTAGCGACAACAACTTGACGCTGTTTTGCCAGCTAATCTCTTTCTGATGCGGATGTGTCAGAAATCTAAAAATTTATATGTGAAAAAAGACAAATACCTCGGATAAAAGATGTTAATACTCGAGATAGTCTAATGCCAAAATTACGCCAACGGTCACTTGTCTATTGGGATAACCGATGGGACTATTATTAAATTTAATAAAAATATTCTGCAATTCAGTAAATATCAATTTTGGGAATTTTTTGATTACCATTTTTCGAACAATCCTAATAATGGTAGCTTTTTGATTATCCCTGATATTAATGGATAACCGAAAGTTGAGTAAAATTTAATGAACTAAACATTTGTTAAATTAACAAATATTTTGTTAATTCAACATAATTATGAAGAGCTCCGAAAACAATTTTCCCTCACTTGTTACACTGAAAAAAAAATTTTGAGTGCTTCCAACTCTATGGTAGAGTTGATGAAGGCATACTTGAAACAACCATATTCGAGTTGAATCTCCCATATTTATATAGTTGAATTTACTCGATATTCAAATTGAATAATTGAAATTAGTGAAGTGACAGTCGGTGTATATCTCACGTTACAAAAAATTGACGATGACGCAGTGGTTTAAGTTTTAACTCTATGTTAAAATATGTACCTACTGAGTTCAAATCCTAGCCAAGGAGAAATTATGAGAAGATTTTGTTATAAAATGATTAAATAAAATATTTTTCCTTAGCAAGTATACATAGAGTTAATTAAATTCAAAAGATAGTTTGTTTGTATTAATTAAATGAGCTATGTCAAATTATAAATAAGCTTGATCGTATTTGACTCAGAAAATGAGTTGATTCAACTCGATTTTACTTAATTTTAAGAAATTCAACATAGCATTTTTTACAGTGTACTGCTGCTGCGTTAAGAACAGTAAATAAATGTTAAATTTGCCTGGAAAAGGGAGGTCTGAGTGTATTTAACTAATCTGATTTTTCAATTAATCATTATTACTTATCGAAACTATTGATTTTTGCCTGGGTACAGGGATTTTTACAACTGTAAAACGTTTTGCCAAATTGCTGCGGCAGTTTGTGACGTTTATGGCGCTTGCAACATCGACAGAAATATCAAGTTGCCATTACTGGCAGTCTTTGTTAAATTTTTTTTTTCTTTTTTTTTCGTAAACTCGCGTAACTTGATCTGGAAATTGGAAGACGAGGGAGGGACGTCATTTATTTGCATAATTAGCGCATTTCGAGACGGGATAATGATGTTTTTCTTTGTTGCCGTCAGAAATTTGAAATAAATACTTTATTCCCGTCTTGCGTGCGACTTCCGTTTTATTGTCGACTCTTGTTTCAGCCGAGCCCTTTGTTCACTTTGTTTCGTACTATCAGCGCGGCGCAATTATTTAAAATGCGGAATCGATATAAAATGCACAATGCCGCGCGTGATAAAAGCCCCGCTGTAAATCGTGATTATTTTTTGTTTCCCGTGTCTGCTCGCCCATTGGTTATTAGGTGCGCGTTGCGCTCTTTTTATTCCCTTCGAAAGTAAGAAAGGAAATTGGGAGCGGGCGACGTAAAATCAGGACAAGTTTGTAGCAAAATGGTCCTCCGGGGAAATAAATCTGAATGGGAAACAAAAATCAAAGGCTAACGAATCACGGTCCTATCGCACGCTTCTAAAATACGCTCTCCCTCTAGTTTTTCCCTTTTTTTAATTATCTAGCTTTTCGTTAAATAATTACAATTACAATACGGACCGACGGTAGAATGTGACGGATTAGGATTTTATGAGTGAACAACTGCACACACTAGGAGGACAGAAGTATCATTTTTACTACATCTGATGGTAAAAACTTTTGCCGAAATATACACTGAGAAAAAAGTTGGGATAAAAATTATTATACTAAATGTAAAAATGGGGACAAATTACAATTCTTGTGATATATAAAATACATTTTAAAAGAGATTATCAGTATTGGACAAGTTGTTATGGTACAGTATAATAAAAATGTTCATTTTTCTTATAACCTCTTTTAAACTGTGTATTAACTAAGACAAGAAGATGTCATTTGTCCCTCTTTTTACATTTAGTATAATAATTTTTAACCCAATTTTTTTCTCAGTGTAAACGTTTCAAGTTTTACTGTTACATTGTTCTCAGATGTTGAAAAACGAATGAAAAATACATCTTTTCGTGTTTTTCATTGACCAAAAGCTAGAAGCGAAGTGGACAGGTTAAGACTTCACTTTAAATTACTAGTTTTCAATCGTTGCGCAATAAATATAAATATAAAATAAATTTGACGTTTCAATATAGTCACAAATTGAATTTAAAAGCAAAAGCTCTAAAGAATCATATTTTCCGCATAACAGTTTTTTTCCCCGAAACACACAATTTCTCCCTTAATATCGTCATTGTTCCCGTAGTTGTTTGTCATGTCCTTTATTTTTATCACCGGGAATTTCATAATACCAGACTTTTCGATGATCGAGCGTTAAACGTACTTTGGCAACTGCTTTCCAGCGAGCAGAAATAACGACGTGTTAACATTGTAATGTTTCTTAGCAGTATGCTCGATAAAAATGCACGTCCATATATAGTCGCGTAAGCAACCCATGAAATATATTCTTATCAAGATATAGCTACCCGTTAACAACAAGTGCATACAATTCAGCAAGTTATTTCCGGTATCTCTGATACACTTTTTTTTTCCCCCCTCGAAATTTAACGTATTTTTGATACGCGTTCTTTTCATTAAATCCTTACTCTAAAGGAGCGAGGAGAGCACGGCGAGAGATAAATTTGAGTGTGATTTATCGCCCCTCCCAAGCTATTCTGCAGGTAAAAATTACGTAACTTCCTACTTCGAGTGTGTTAGGGGTTTGTTGTGCAGAATTCCAGAAAAATGTCGAACAAGTACTTTTGGAAAATCTATGAGCAAATGTTTCGGAGCAACGAGAAACTAATTTTAATTTTACTTTTTCAACAACTAAATATACTCATAATTTGAATAAGATTTTATTTATATTCAAATGAGCTGAAACTTATTGAAAAAAGGACTGGACCACGCTGAGAGAAAAAATAGTCGTGGTAACTAGCAAGGTTAGTCAATTTGCGATCCAACTGTTCTTTAAAGTTGTGATGACTAGTTTTCCGGTATTTGCAACTAGTTTTTACGGTTAATACAACTATTTTCTAATGAACAGTGTTTAGTTAGTTGCAGCAACTATCATGTTTTCTCTCAGTGCAGCGGTCAGTCGCCAATGGTTCCCCGAAGCTTACCGATTTTGTGCCAGTACTCGGTCATTTGTCAATTTCTACATGGGTATCAGCGATCCCCTACTCTACACACGATTATTTCTGTAATTACATACAAAGATCATACGCGTTGGAGATTTTCACACGTCACCTCCGATGGCATGTTGAATTAAGGAAAAGATTAAGCAGTTTCGCAGCTAACAGTGTGGTCGAGGGCAAACGCGTTCGCGGTGAAGCTGATTTAATTTTTATCGGGGCATTTGCCGGAATTGCTCAAATTTATAATATAAAGCGAAGAAGTACCTCATTAATGTTTAACATAATCTGTGCTTGAGATACCGGTGGAGGGAGGGAGGGAGGTAGGGGGGGGATGGATGCGGTGCAGCGGTCGTAATTCAGTTGCAATTTAATGTGTATGGTTTGCTCGCCTTCGAGCTGCTAAAGTGAACTTCATAGTACAGGAAACGCGGAATATATGCGCGTTAATGGATTGATCGAGAGAGCTTCAGTTTCCTTGGGGACGAGAGAGGGCGCGCGGGTAGGGGCGGTAGGGGGAAGGTGGGGGGGGGGGTGGTTTGAAGCGCGGGATTTGCTCCGAATCGCGCGGGGCGTTTGTCTGTTTTCCACCGGCGTTTTACACTTTCGCCAAGACGGCACCCTTTTTATTCTTCATCATTCGTTTAAGTTGCGAATAAACCGGCGAGTCGGAGGCAGCGTTCCGGCGCTGTTATTCACGGGATCGGCAGCGCGAAAATCGAACTTGACGTTTGACAAAAGTTTTAATCAACGTCGTATCCTTTTAGAGACAGAGAAAACTTGAGAGAATTATCGGGCGCGCGCGCCCAAGTTGTCCCCATTCAAGAGCGAGCTTGTATTTACAATACAAAACTTTACACTTGACTTGACAATTAAATCACATCTCGCCCGGGAAAAACGGACGCCCACTCAATTATATATATCACTTTCTCGACATTTGCGTTGTTCATATTTTTATCAAGAGTTTTTGACAAAAGAAAGATAAAGAGTGTTGAACCAAGAAATGTTCAGACAGAAGCGATGTATGTTTACACTGAGAGAAATCATGATAGTTGCTGCAACTAACAAAAAACAGTTCATTAGAAAATAGTTGTATTAACCGTAAAAACTAGTTGCAAATACCGGAAAACTAGTCATCATAACTTTAAAGAACAGTTGCTAGTTACCACGACTATTTTTTCTCTCAGTGTATGATTTTTGGAAAAAGTTCTCCCACTTTTGTAGCATGAGATTGTACACTGAGAAAAAAGTAATAGTAAAATTGAAAACAATTTATATCCATTTGAGGATATCTCTGAAGAGTGAAAAGTTTTACTATTGAAAATAGTAAAAATGATAATTATCAAAGCAATAAGTAGTACTTTTCTACTAATATTTCCTACATGACATTTAAATTTTACTATTATTAACTGTAGAAATAATTACTTTTCCAATATATCCTCAAATTGATACAAAAAATAATAATTTTCGATATATTTTTTTTCTCAGTGTACACGGAGAAAAATGTTCAGTTGTGTTAACCAAACATTTGGTTCTTTTTTAGCTGACCAAAATCATTAGTTAAAATAACCAAATTATTGTTTCAATAACAAATAATTTTGGTTGATGTAACTAAAAAACATATTGTGACGAACATATTTGGTTATTTCAACTAAAAATTTTGGTCAGCTAAAAAAGAAACAAATGTTTGGTTAACACAACTAAACATTTTTCTCCGTGTAGTTGGAGATGTATTCATTTGAATTTTTCCCATTAAAAGTATGCTTATAAATTGATATCCCCTTTTCAAAATACTTCCTTATTTTACTCTAAAGGTAACTTGTATAATTTTGTTTTATTATTATATTTTCTAATTTGGAATTTTATTTGCGCAAATAGAGGAAGCTGTATAAAAGTAAAAAGATGTAAGAGGCGTGTATAATGAATAAAAACATGTTTCTCTTAATGCGTCCCGAAGAAGGGTATTGCGTGGAAAAAAGAATCAATTTTCTTGCGATATCTGCAAAAAGGCAAACGACTTGCGGGAACTCGCCTTTGTTTCGATTGTTTGCTCCTTTTTATGTCGTAAAGTAAGACGACATAAAGGAGCACGATGATTAACTGTTAAACCATTAAGAAATAATGGTTAATTAATTGTCAAAAAACTGTAATTACTTTAAAAATTACATCATGAAAAGTATTGAAATAAATATCAAATTGCCTTACTTAATAACAAGTAAGATGTGTAAAAGTGTACGACTTCATAAAGTAAGCAAACATTTTATTAATTCTACTGGGGAAAATTACATTTATTATTTCATTTTAATTTATCCAGAGCGTGCATTATATTTTGTTCACTTTTATATTTATTGCAATGTAAACTTGTAAAATGGTAAATTTATAATGTTATAAACTTATATAAACTGTTAAACATGGTATAAAATTTAATGTAATACCGAGATTTTACTTCAAGTACGCGCCTTATATTTAGGATATAAACATGGAATTTTCAATACTCCGAGGTGGAGAGTGAGCAGATAAGCTTATGAAATTTGTTATAGTGATGTGATTAAATTTATAGGTCTGCAACACTTTGCCACAGTGGTCACAGATTTGGCGATAGTACACTTTCCATCCAGAAATAGTAGCACATCTTATCGGTGGTAAATACTTGTATACCTTCAGAATTTTTTAAATAACACTTTTCGATATTATCATTAAAAGCTTTATACTCAACCGAGACAAGTTTATGATACGCAGTTGTGGCTATCACTGTAACTGAAATTGATTACAGTAAACAAATGAAGCACAGATAATCTTCGAGTTAAACTTAAATTTGTATTGCACTGAGAGAAAACATGATAGTTGCTGCAACTAACTAATAACAGTTCTTTAGAAAATAGTTGTATTAACCGTAAAAACTAGTTGCAAATACCGGTAAACTAGTCATCACAACTTTAAAGAACAGTTGGATCGCAAATTGACTAATCTTGCTAGTTACCACGACTATTTTTTCTCTCAGTGTGTAAAAGAGATAGTCGAAATGCTTGAAATACGTTTCGCAAAAAGTGGAAAAAAATTTCATTAATATAAAAAAAAAAGAAGAAAGAAATGTCTAAGCTGAATTTGTGGCAGTGACTGTGAGGCAGAGTCGCAGTTCGGTTGTGGGATCGCCACATACGGGGCGGTCACTGTTTATCCGACACCGCTCTTTCGTCATTCGATAATCCGAGTAAAAAGCGGCAGTTTGGCCGCGCGAAACCAACGAACAAATGTCTTGGAAGCGGAATAATTATTACTAACGGCGATGACTAATTTAGGCGGCGCTCATTGTGTCAAAGATAATTGCCATTCTGGTTACTGAACTCGGTCAGCGGTGGCCTATTCTCGATTCCAGCCATATACCGAATACGCACGGTAACGTTATTACGGCCAGGACGAAGGTTCGCGTTGTATCTGCAGCACAATTTATGGCATCCATACGGCATACGGCGCGCAGTATGCTGCCCTGGCTAATGCTGCTGCAGTGCTCGCCGCCAATCGCACCAATCACTGCCCGGGGGCGCCACCCACCCCCTCCCCCTTTTTTCAACATATCTATTTGTATTTGTTTCTCATTTTTCTCCCTTTTTTCTTTTTTCTTTTTCCTTGTTTCGACGAGTCAAACAAATGTTGTCGAATTGGGATGCGCGACTCTTTCGATTTACCGCACGAAACGGCCGAAAATTTGCCCGTTTCGTCGCGCAGCAATTTGTTTAATTAAATGGCCGAAAATCAACATTGCAAATTCCCAAGTTTGTATTTATCGCCGACACGAAGACTCCGCGTTGTACATTAATTCACCATGGGGCATAATCGAAAC
The DNA here is from genome assembly GCA_022817305.1 of Leptoteleia sp. ZL-2020. Lineage (NCBI taxonomy): Eukaryota > Metazoa > Arthropoda > Insecta > Hymenoptera > Scelionidae > Leptoteleia > Leptoteleia sp. ZL-2020. The sequence continues at coordinate 10,378 of JABFPN010005609.1, forward strand.
GAATTTCCCCGCACGAATCCAATTAATTTCGCCGCGTAAAGGGCGGCCAATTAAAAAATTAATTTCGGGCCAAAGTAAACGAATTTTAAATTCGCGCGGAATTGACGAGTTAAAATTTTAGCCGCTTGAATTTGGCCGCGAGTCACGCGCCTTAAGAGGGTGGTAAAAGGCTGGGATTTACGCGCTAAATAAGCGCACGGAAAACACTCCCGCTTTTGAGGATAAAACACGGACAAGGCTGCTACTGGCTAATTTCCCAACAGACCTCAATGCTTCAAATTAATTTCATCATTAGGTCCGTCCTTCGCTGTCGGCTCGCACAATTTTACACTTCTCCACCATGTTTATTAAATTTTTGTCAAGTTTTCTCAATTAAAATGAATGTTGTTTTCCGACGACCGACGAATTGGCCTGTTGAAAAAATCAAATTAATAGAAGAGTCGGTTTTTTGCTTTTTTTTCTGCTGTTTTTTTTTCTTTTTTTTTTTGGATTAACGTAACTTTAGAACTACGAATAGACGATGTTAATAAAATAACAAATAAAAAGTTTATTGTATTAGCTAAAATATAAGATAATATATTATAATGTTGATGGATTAAAAATGTACCGAAGATCAAAGACCTACATCTTTATTAATTACTTTTATTTTTGATAAATTTTTGTTACTTATTCAATTTGCTCGTTCATTTCGGAAATTTACAGAAATATGATTTTACTAACGAAACATTTATGGCATTTGACACATTATTTATGTATTATACAATTTGTATTACTTTTACTTTAATTAACAAAATGTTAACAGATTTTCATAATTTACAACGGAAGTAATTTATGTATAGACATATATTTTAATTTTACATAAAATTAAAATACTATTAAAAATAAAGTCAAGTAATAAAATGTAATTTTATGACAGTATTATCATTTACTTTTATTTTAAATTCGGTTGTTATTGATTTTATTACTCTCGCAGACTCGATCGAAATGTAGGAATGAAATTTGCACATACAAAATTTCCTAATAAAACTTTCGATTTTATGCCCTAAAAAGTTTGTTATTACACGTAAGGAACGATAAAGATGGATCAACAAAAGAATTTTTGTTGAAACAAGCAAATTATTTCTAAATCTATTAACATTTACACTTGTTTACAACATTTAATCCATGTTCATTCCTTTGAAAAGTATTCTATCCCCTAGTAAAAATGAAACATATATGACAATAATTGATTTCCATATAAGGAAACTATTAAATGCATATATGGCTAGAATATTATGTAAAATATTGCCATACATCGACCATATATGGCTTCATATGGATTAAGGAAAAACATGTATGTCCATATATGAATTTTTTATTTCCTTATATGAAATTGTTAAAACGTACATTGATCATACATGTTTTATTTTGACTAGGAACTTAATCTCACAAGAGAGAAAAGATTAATAAAAAATACTGACATTGTTGGTAAACTGGTCATATACTTGCAAGAATTGAAACATTACTATCCCAAGTTAGTAAAAAGTGTCAGCTTTCTAAGAATCATTTTCAACAAATTGATACGTTTTACTAACTTAAGATAGTAATTTTTCAAGTTTTGCTAATATATAACCAGTTTACTAAGAATGTCAGTAAATTTTATTATTCTTTTCTCTCCGTGTATTAATATTCTTAAACAGTTTTTGAAAGATGATAAAATTCAGTTTGACGTTTGCTAATCAATAATTAACTGGAGTTAATTGGCAAAGAGATTCACTTTTGTTTTCGTTTCTTTTAGGCTAACGTAATTAAATTGAATCCTATAATCTGCCTCGTGTTTTAGAAAAAAAACTGCTTAATTAAATGTAATTTAAGACAACGTAAATTTAACATGCTTTGCTGTTACGTTAGACATAAACGTACATGCTGTTCATTTATATTAAACTTGGCGAATTTTTTTTTTTCATTACAATTAGATGAATAATTCTGAATAAAAATGAATGAATTGCATGAAGTTATCATGGCTTAATATTATTATAGAAATTTTTTTTTTTGCTTAAATTTCCAATCGCCTTTTATAACCTGCAATTAAACTAAAACTGTCATATTTTTAAACAAACATATCGTTATTATCTTATGCTCTTGCTGCACTAACAAAAATTTTTTTGGCACTTGTTCAAACCGTCCAGTGCGCACAAAGTTCATAATAAAAGTCTTGTATAAAAATATAATAAATGACAGTCATAACCGTTAAAATAGTTTAGTAACTGCAGTAGTTGCTTTTGCTCAAACAAATTGCATCGGATAAAAACCCGTCGCGTCAATAAATATGACCGATTTCTTTACAAATGCAATTGCACAAATATATACGTCCATAAAGCTAGCAGTGCAAAGTCAGCAGAATCAAACAAAACCTGGCTTATAATTGAGTGCTAATTGAGTGCTAATTACGTGCTCAAAAAAAAAATTAAGTGCTGTAAAAGAAATATAAAAAA
>JABFPN010005610.1:0-12851 GCA_022817305.1 Leptoteleia sp. ZL-2020
GGGGGGTTTGGAGTTGAACACGGATATTATCGTGCCGTTAGTCAACAGTACCATAGTTACATCGATCTCAGATGTCTACGGCCATGCCTCGTGAACCATTGACAATGTCAAACGACAAACCAATCCAAGTATATAAAAAGAATAGAGAAAAAAAGAAGAAGGTAAAACGATAGCAAAAGCACAAGGAATGAGATGAAAATGGCCTTAAAATAACAGGCACCAGGCCTGCCTTCGGGGCATGAATCGAGAGGGGGGGGGGGCGTAAGGAAGGGATGGCGTTAAATCATGGACCTGTCGGTGGGATGAACCAATGTCCGAAAAACATTATACATTATTTATGAGCCGTTCGTCGCACCCGCTCTCGGTCCTACGGGATCGCACTCGGCGGGACCGAATTTCTCTCGTAAAACTTGCGCGCACGGTAAGGTTACGAGTTGCAGTTTCGTCTGGCAATTGATGGTTAAACATCGTCGTCATGCTATGCGGTGGCTGGTAATTAAATAATGTTGCAGTTAGATCTCATTGGCCGTGGCGTCATTTCCTCGCAAAAAAAAGAAAAAAAAAAAGAAAGAAAGAAAAGGTTGTGTTAATTTCCTTCAGACTGTTTGTTCGATGCTGAAACACATCATTCGAACGGTGCGAAGTGAAATAATATTAATGGAAAAGAGAGGAAACAAGAGGCGGAGAGCAAGCAAACAAACGACTGGCGGAAGTCGGGAAGGTGCTTGCAAGACGGTTCGGGGGATCGGAGAGGGGTTCGGGGCGGGGCGGGGCGGGGTTGGGGGAAGCGGCTGTTTGTCTTTGCGGTCGAGCTTGTCGTTAATAAAGTCATCCCTCGTCGGCCGATTGCCGCGCGTTTTTGCCTTTCCGTATTTGTCACGTCGGCAACCGAGTGTCCCCCCGACGGAAGTTCAAGGCGTGGGGCGGGGGGGGGGGAGGCGAAGGGGCGGCTAATCCATCGACGTAGCGCCGTCGTCGAGAGGCTCGAATCGCGCTTTGTCGACGAGCTCTGCGTAACGCGACTTCATTTCGTGGAATCGAGCGCGATATGCAATTTTCATTCGAAACGGAATCCAATACGGATCCGATTCTTGGGCTCTTGACCTAAAATCTGGCCTACTCGTGGGAGTAATGAAATGGACCGACGTCGATGCGCCTCGGGGCTTGGTAATAATAATTGACCATTTGACAGAGAAAATTGAAAGAAAGTAAAGAAAAAGAAAAAGAAAAAGAGTTACGGTGAGGTCCAGGGGCAGGGGTCATGAGAGCGAGAATGAGAATGAGAAGAAGACGTTGGCGTCGACTGCACACGCAAGTTCAAGTTATTTACAGCGACGTACTGGTTCCTTTTACTGGTTAAGCGAACGTTCCCTCGATTACCCTGCGTGGTTGAAACGAAACAAAAGCACGAGACTGCGTACAATGCGTCCGTCTCTAGTAAACTGTCTGGCAGCAAAACTTAAACGTTAATGTATCACGCTCCTCTTCTTAATTATACAATTGATATTAGATTTAATCGCGCCTTACGTTAACATTCCTTGACTTTATGTATATTTATTATTTGCACGTATATGTATAGAAGATTTGTACAATACTTTTTATCCCCTTTCGAATCCGAAGGCTCTGGTATTCGTTCATCTGCATTTTAAATATAATATGTATATTTATATATGTATATAAATATTTATATTCATATATTCAATTTTTGTTCATCGTAATATAATCTTTTTGTTCGTTTTGTATATACTCATTTACATATAATTATATATATATGTATATAATTGTCTCTTGAAATAATATCATTGAACGTTCAGTGCAAAGGGAAGAACTGATGCCGTCATGTATAATTTGTACAATTGGCAATACCGAAAAATTTCAAGGCTGAAATCTATTTAACGATTGATGGTAATATATCTCGTAATAAAAGGGTATCTCTCTCTCTCCATATCTCCTGATCGCAGCTTTAATTCCGGATATAGAACAAGCGATACGGCTATTGGCTACGTCATGAATTATTTGAACGTAACGTGCTTCGACATTGAGAATGGGCAGATATTAACTGACAATCCAAATCGATTTTCATTTATTAATAACCTTTTGTAATGACGCGTAAAAGCCGATTAAATATTTTCACGGGACAGTAATAAATATCCGGAGTCAATTGTCAATCAAGGTACGAATAAAATTGAACGAAAAGTGCGATCGTCGATATTTCGTTTCATTTTGTTGCCTTTCGTTTTATGAAAATTTGTTTGTTTGTTTGTTTTTTTTGGTATTATTTTGTTTTTAAATTTTATTTGCTTTTTCTTTTTCGATTAAACTCAAAACGTTTGTCGATTGAATTTATTTCTATTGTTGCTGTTTGAGTCTTCTGCTGCGGATTTCAGCACAGTTAGTAAATAGCAATGGGTTAGAGTGTGTGCATAGTACGAGAAAGTTAGTTCACAGAGGCATGGCGTTGTAGAGGTCCAAATTGGGATGGTAAAAAAGAGCGGTCGGGGTAGGCGGGTTATGATGGGGTGTGGGCTGCGCCTGTATGTGGTTTAAATTAAGGTTTAAAGGCGCAATATGAGCCGTATTATGGTGATTAAGGTGGTTAAGGCTAAGGTGGTTACCTGTCGGGTAGGGCAGTCCGAAACTAGGGTACCCAGAGTAACTGCGGCCTGCCGCGTATGCCGCATATGCCGCCGCTGGGAAACCTGCGAACATCAAACAAATTAACATAAATAAGGGCACGCAACGTATCCAATCAGACGCACTTTAATGTACGCATTTAGTTGTTGCTACATTGTGCTTCGTGTTTCAGTGGAAAGTGTCTTTTTATTTCTAGTTGCACGGCCGCAAGCATTTTATCGCAGTATAAAATTGTAAATTTAAATGTTTAAAAGCTTTGGAGAAAATAAGCGGAGCTGAGATACGCCGCATTGTAAATGCTTCAATGCGGCTGTTTTATTTATTTCCCCGGTTTATAAATATTCGTGTAACTTTTATGAATATAGCTCTTTTTCGTGCGCAGTTATATTTCGAAGGCTTATGTCTTGGATTTTAAGGAAATTTGTTCCTTTCAATGTAAACTAGGTTAGCTAGACTCCAAAGTAATTATTTAGTAGACGTTACATATATATTTTGCTTCTTTTATAAATCATTACTCGCTACAAATATTCTTCAGTTAATTTGTAATTGTAATATTTTCAAGCACAACATTTTCAGAAGGTTTATTTTATCAAATATAAACAAAATTATTTATTTCAAGACTGTACAGTTTGTGTATAATAAGGAAATTCACGTGTATCTAGTTATATGTTTAATTTTATATGCTTATAATAGTAAAATAAATACTATTCATGCAACGCGACAAATATTTAAAACGATTTTAATAAAATACTTGAAATTATTATTTATAATATCATATCCAATTGTATAAAATAATTTAAAGTATTTATCACCACAAGTTATTAATTAAAACAAGCTATTAAAATACAGCTAGATTTTAAATTTGTAACATCAGTATAAATATCATTCGCATTGATATTGAACATCCTTTAATTTCTATTGATATTTTACTTTACGACCTTCCTTTAATGTATTATTTATTAGTTTATTGGCATTATTTGTTGCATTGAATAATAAAATATTTCGATTCTGTTAAATACTTAACAGCTATATCCTTGCATTAAATAAATAAATCTTTTGACTCGTAGCATTTAACTTTTACGAGATGTAAATAAAGTAATTGTGCATGCATCATCGTGGTAATTTATTTTCACAAATAACCACGATGATGTTTTCTACGTCCGTTACGTTTAAATATCGATTGTACTGTGTTTGCGATGTACCATCGACTTTCTGACGTATAAATAACTGAACAGGAAGCAGACGATTAATGTAACTATTAAATGCGTCGATAAGTCTTCGAGAGAGAGAGAAAAAAAAGTGTACATACATTCGAAAAGTTGATAGATTGCGTTACACTTGACATGCAATGGAAATAAAAAAAAAAAAAAAAAAAGAAAGAAAGAAGAAGAAAGTGATTTGACTTGTTTAAGTATCACTCACCATCTGGTAATGCTCCCAGGGACCACATAAAATCTACAAGGAGAAATAAAATCGATTATTAAATTTGCTAGGCATGGCACGATGTTTCGGGGACATTCTATTTACATCCCACGTTTCTTAAATCGCGCAGTTTCAAACATTTCATTATATTATTTCATTATCTCCTGATTTCAGTGTATCATATAATTGCATTTTTTTTTTTTTTCTTGAAACAGGATTTCGATCTAAATTTCTGCAATCAAGCATTAAGGGCAGATAGAAAATGTCAGTATATGTATGTATTATTTACATGAAGGAACATTACGGAAAGCTCAGGAAAGTTGCAGAAATTCTCGTAGATCGATGAATCCTGTGAAACGTGACTAGTGAACAGGTTCAAACGATAAAGAAGTATAAGTATGTAAAAAACAAAGGAATGAAAAATGTAAGGTTGGATCAAAAGCGACTAGGTTAAAGTGAGAAAGAGAGGCAGAGCAAAATAGTAGACAGAAGAATAGTAAGATAGACCAAGAGAGACAGAGACAGTGATAGATAAAGTGAAAGAGAGAGAGAGAGAGAGACGGAGAGAAATAGACAGAGAAAGAAAGAGATAGAGAGAGAAAGAGAGATGAAGATGAGAAGACAGAAAGAGAAGAGGTAAAGACAGAGAAAGTAATAGATAGGCATCCATGAAATTTCATAATTTGACACTAATCCAAAAAATCACACAACTAAGACTTGGACTATATCGCTGTCACTAACGCTCCGACTAAACTCTTTAATATACGTACTAAAAAACTACTCGCGCTCGAGGTGTTCCAATCTACGACAAAAGAAAACCTTTCCTATATTCTATGGTTATTAATGTAGCCGTCAAGATATTAGTTTATCGGTTAGATAGATTGTCTAGGCCCACTATGTAGCTCATTAATATTGACTAAAAGGTCAGCAAATTTCCCGTTTGCTTTTGGTGCTCAAACAGCGGGACTTACATTGTTCGGCTTATGCGGAACATCCATCGCGCGCCAATTGTTAAAACCTGCCGAGTACCGCAAGTCGGGAAAAGCGCTGCCAACACTACGACAATATAATATATAAATATTGACGATACGAGATATGTTGAAAGTAACACCGATCACAATGACTACTCTACTAGCTCACTATTCTAGAGTTCATATCGATATTGCTCTTACAATATACGCAGATGATAAAGTATAGAGCGTTTATTCTATATCCAACACTGATACATATTAATATTATTAGTTGTTTCGTACCTAATGTTCTACCGGGCTGGTTTTGATTACGTCAAGCATAAAGTCAATAAACGTTTGTGATTCAAATATTTCATCTCACAATTGAGTTTTCAATGATCAGTTTTTATTTGTCTTTTATGCAACGACACAAGGGACAACGACAATAACAAAGACTGTAATTCCCACAGTTACAACTTCGTCCTGTTGGCCATTAGAGTGGCGTTTATGCTATTGCGCGCGTATAACTTTATCTAGTCACACGGAAACGTGCCGTCGATTATTTTATACTTGCTTATCCAATCGTTGCTTCGAATCGGTTCGGATTCTCCGCAATCAGACATCGTTCGCAATCGTCAATTCAATGTCAAACGACTGGCACACTCTTCGTGGCGGTCACTTGTCAACCTTTTGCTTTCTCAAATTCGTTACATACGAGTATTACGTTGCCGATTTCTCCAGCTGACCATGTTGTTGCTGTTCGTTACGTACGCCACGTAACGCGTGCTGTGCGAAAAGCCCTCGCGGTTGGTCCGCGCCAATTAGCGCGCTCCCCGTCACCCCGGACGTGGCTTAACTACGCGGCGTAAACAGCAGGCGTTAGGTGGCACTGGCACTCAATCAAAATCCGGCCCGAAAAAAGCGCATACAGAGTCAATAGAAAGAATCTCATGTTAAGGTTCTGGTCTACTTACGAAAATGACAGTGTGGCGCCTCTTGGGCCAAGTACGTACTTTTCTAGGACACACGTCTCACGCATTAATATTGAGGCATGATGCTATAGTTTATAAGTGTTTAGTACTATGACAAGTATAGGTAAATACATGGAATAAACGGGTATACGTATTGATATACAATGTATTTAGCGTATACCCGGAGAAAAAGTATAACATTACGCTGCTATGTAATGTAACTTGTTAAGTAATAGGTATAATATAATAGGTTTTATATATATAGTTTTTTTTCACACAGTCATCGTTGTGCATTCTCGGTGGAAGATATATATATATATTTTTTTTTTTCTTGCCTATGCATCGTGATAGGAACGAACAAAGTTTTATTATCGGACAATAAACGAAAGTTCAAGATTCGTCGTTCGAAGATATTTTCTGTTATATAGCCAATAAAAATGTAACTTTTCTTCTTGTAACCTATAAAGATACACTCGAGGATGAGGATGTTCGACTTTTCTTTCGTTCGTACTTCTTTAATCAATGCCGTAGTTATTTGATGAGCCGTTTTGCGATCCTCCCATCGAGTGCACCTCTCACTTTTTAGTCGGGCAAGAAAAATAAGTAACGAGCCAATAAATTTGCAATCGTCTTCGTCTTCCACGAAGAAATACCTAAAACATATTCTAAGCTAACGATATTATATAAACGGCTTTCAAAGCTATTTTATCTATGTATATAATAATCATGTCAATGACAGTAGGAACGTAGGCGTTTTACTGTTCGCAAAAAATTATATTCAGTTCTAGCTAATGGATCCTAGATCGCCTAGATAAATATGTAATATAATTATTGTACATAATAGTATTGCTAATGTGTGTGTGACAAAAGAATTACCTATACCTAGGCGTATGCTTCGATATTTATAGGTCTATTACAAAAAACTAATAATATATGTATATAATAATGCTTTTATAAAATATATTGATATCAATATACATATATATAATATGTAAAGTATCAAATACTATTGCGCCATTAATAAGTACATATAAAACAATATTCTTTTCCGTCGCCTAGAATGCATTCTTTTTTTTTTATTTTTTAGGTACATTTAAGTGCATGTAAATATATTAATATATTTATGTATATTTATATATTTTTATATATTTATATCTTTATTTTTTCCACTTCCTTTATAGATAATTTAGTTAAGTATATATGTATATGGATATACACACATTTAAAGTTTTTTCGTAAATGCATCTTCTTTTCATTGTTAACCTTTTGTTTTTACAATTTATTATCCTTTGGGTAAGCTCCCATGGTCAAATGTTAATGACAATTTCCCAATTATGAAATTCTAAGGGTTTTTATTAGTTTGACTTTGCAGCGGGAAGATGATATAATGAACAAAATTTCAATAATCCGCGCAGCGAAAACTGCTAGCTTATCATTTTTCCGTTGAAATTATTCTCATACTATGAAATTTATATACAAAAGCTCTAGAGTTTCATAACGGGTCAACTTAAAAAAAGAAAAAAAAAAAGATCAAGAGAAACAGATTAATTATGAAATTTTAACCATGGGTTTCTTCTTTTTATTCATATATTATAATATTGATGGTGATGTGTTATTTTCTTCTGTTGCTAATTTGACATTATGAAATTTCATGAAAATATGCCGCGAGTATTATTGCATTTAAATTAGAGAGAGAAAAAAAAAAGATGTATATATAAATATCGCGACGCGAGAGAATTGTTTAATGTTACTCGCTCGCCACGCCCACTTGTCGTAGTCGCAATTATTTATTCTTTTCCCGTTTTTTGTGGAATTTTCAAAGCAATTATGTATCATCATGATGAAGAACAGAATAGAAAACTAATTTAAAATCACAGCATGCCGCTACTTGGAATGCATATTTCGCCGCGTTTACGATGTCGAGGTGCTTGTTTTTGCGCTGTTTTTTCACTTTTATTACTTCCCCTCCCCCCCTTCCTATGATTTTTAATTTGTATGCTTTACACTTCAACAGATAAAACAAGTGAAACTGCCGAACGTAATCTTACTGAAAAAAAAAGTACCATCGACGACCAAAGCACTTGACTTGAAATACGGCACCGGCCATAAATTCTATTTAATCAGTTCCAAAAGAACAGTTTTGAGCGATCAGAAACCCTTGTTGGCGGGGATATGAGATCCTTCTCCTTTTAATCCACACGTTCACCTCCCTTCCCCTATTTAAACGCTAAACAAATGTTTACATTTCAAAGTATACTCCTCCCTTTCTTCCAAATTAAACGCGATAACTCATCGACTACGAGCTACGAGAATTGACATTTTTAATCCGTGCGAGCATTCCGAACGTACCAAGTGTTTTTGCGCTGTCTGCGTGCTCATCGGCACACATGATTGTTCTAACCAGATTAGTCGGCATTCTGACCACCCGATCGCATTAAGTTCCATGGGATTTTAATTGAAGTGCTTTGTGGTATTTGTGATACACGCTGAAACATCACTGATCAATATAACTGACGCGTTTGTATTTGTAGAATAGATTGCGATTGTCGAGAGGTTTAAAATTTTCCCTCGGTTAACGAGTCAATTTCGAATTAAAATTGTATGCCGATTTGGAGAGGAGCTGCCGGGGATGTGAATAATTATCCGCATAGTTGGACTCAAAGTTGAGCGGTCTCGGCCGACTTTTGTTACCTGAGTGCGGTCATCTATTCTTCACCATCTATCGAGAAGGTACCGAGAAATCGCTTTTGTACTCCAGACTCAATCTAAATAACAGTTTGTCTACATTTGACGCGAACGCACTACCATAGTGTTTATGCAATTCATATCTAACAACTTCCTACATAGAATTTTTCATGATATGTATCAGGGGTGAGACCGAGCAGAGTATGACACCTTAACAATTAACGTGGTGGAGGGGGGTTAAGGAAAATAATATTGTTCGGAATGTCGCACAATTCTTCACCGAGACCCTGGAAATTTTTCGGTCGCGCAATCTCAATAATTTTCGAACACTTTGTTATTGTCCTACTTTTGGAATACTACCAATCCGCTAGTAATTCTACTTAACCAGTCTTTTGCCGTGTCTAAGCAGTTGACTTTGATTCGTTGAGTCGAAAGTTGAGGCCCCGTCGGTAACTACTATTAATTGTCAAACTAGTAAATAACGTACTTTTTAATCTATTTGCTATCTAATAAATTTGTTCATCGTCTACGATCACAGTGTTCCTGAACTGAGCTTGCCAAACAGTCTCGTTAGAATTTGATCCCAGATCCCTGATCTGAACGTAAGAATTGACCAATATATATATAAATATATATTAAACCTAGCCTAAGATTGCACTTCTGATTAGGTCTATTTCAAAGTACCAACACCAATCTACTTAACTTCTAAGCTGTCCAAATTGTTTTATACTTCTAAAAACAATAAAATACTGATAGCAGGCGTCGGTAACCACAGTTGATTCGTTGTAATACTGAATTCGTGTTATCATTTCGTATCATTATTAAGTGATCTTTCATTGACTAGGCAGTACTTTCATGACTTTCATTATGGTTACCCACGATTACTCGATATATAGCCAACAAAATTCAATCAAAATAAATAAATAATTGTATCTCGATTTGCATCTACACTGATGAAATTCTGCAATTCAGTTGTATTATATTCCTTGGCAGAAAGTATAAGATGTCAAGTAAAATCTATTTCTTGAATTTTGTAATTTTAAGTAAATATTATTTATCAGCTATAAAAACGTGCGAATTTATTTTGAATGTTGTTAATTATCTCTATTAATTGATTTCGTGAGGGGTTTCTTTGCAGTATTTATAATAAAATTGATTGAATTACTTATCCCCGTGTAATTAAATCAAAATTACACTGAGAAAAAAGAAGTATCATCAATTACCATCTTTATACCGATTTAAGGATATATTGGAAAGGTAATTATGTCCTATAAATAATTTATAAATTATATACTGGATTCAAACATTCTTCTTACGATTATCTTTACTATTTTTAATAGGAAAATTGGTCAATCTTCCAAGCTATCCCTAAATTAATATAAAATATCTTAAACTTTGATCACTGCTTTTATCTCAGTGCAAGCCCAGAGCGAGCTGGTTTCGAAACCATAATCGTCGTGTCTAGAATTTCTACCAAGGAACCGTAATGACGTTCAATTTGATTTTAGATTATTTATCTTTGCTGACTCTACGATTGTTTATTGCGGTCGTGACAGTGGCGTTAATATTGTAGGTCATAGACCGATCGTTGGTATTGGGTGATACACAGTGCCCAAATCGAGACTCTGCACACCTAACAAGTCGCTCATGGAATAGGTTAGGGTGGCGGCTCTGGTGGCAGCAGCCGCAGCAGCTGGATGAGGCCTGCTGTAGGCTGCCGCCGCAGCAGCGAGCGCCCTCTTAACATCATAAACCGCGGCGGCCGCCGGCGCGGCGGCGGCGGCATATTGATAAGTAGCGGCAGCATTCGGAGTTGAAGCGACTATCGGCGTTAGCAAGTGGTGGGGTGTGGCGGCAGTTGCAGCCGCAGCCGCGTGTGCAGCTGCAGCTGCCGATGGGAGGGGGTACGGTGTGTAGCGATAGGTGGTGGGGGGTGTCGCGACCATCACCAACTCACCGTATGCGCCCCTGCCGGCCGCCCGCGTCTTCGCCAAATTTGATGGGAGCATCACCTCCTTGGGCTGTGCTTTTTTGCATTCAACCTGAAAACATGATGACAAACATTAGTTGCAATTCACCGCTAAAAAAATTTGGGGCTATTATCTTTCATATGCCATGATATTTTGTTACGTTTCATTTAGCAACTTCACGCTTCTCCCCACTACCTCTATGTTCAAAGTTAACATTACTTTATTGGGAAGAAATTCTTACAGCGAATAAATGGAATTTATTAATTTTATTATTTCCAATAAATTTTATTTAATATGAATATGTTTTTAGTGGTGAAATCCTGGAGAATTTATTTACTGATAAGAATCTTGTAAAAATTTGCAATACGAATGTTATATAAGCCCCTTAAAGCCCAAGTGGTACAACTCCACTTTTTGTCTTTTGTTAGCTAGGGTCAGTATCGTATTCAGCAAGTATCATTCTTATAGTGGCACAAATGGTATAAGTCCTAATTCGCATAGCAACCGTATAGGTAGCGGAGCAAGTTTACCCTGTCGGTGTAATGTTACGGTAACGTTAACGATAAAACGTTAAATATCCCAAACTACAATACTGTCAGTTATATTACTTGGGCTCATTTAATGCACTGTAGGAAAATATATGAAAATAAATATCACTACTGAGTTTATCGGACGTTTAAAATAGAAATTTGGAAATGTTAAATATGATTCAACTCATTTATATCAATTCCATTTATTTTTACGATAGTTTTCAATTATAATTTTGTATACGTTAAACATTCTAGTCAATATGCATTTGACATTTTTCTCGAATAGTTGTAAATACCCGGTATATTTATAATTATAATGTATTAAAATATTCTAATTGTTATTAAATAATTTTCAAAATTTTACACTGTTGATTGTAATTTATATGCGTATTAAATAATGGAATGGGTAATAAGAGTACTGGGTATTCGCACACAGCACTAGTAGTGTTTTACTACTGATTTGAGTAGAAGGTAGTTAATTGAATGTGTTTGTAGGAAACGTATTAGTGCAACACTGCGTCTGTAGTATGTAATTACAAACAGATGAATAATGTGTCCACATGAACTAAATACGTTATTTGAATAGTTTGTAGCGATAATCTAAAATAATGATTAAGGTTATGACTCTCAAAGTTTATATGTATCATAACTACTTTTGAAAACCATCGTAAAATTTGATGAATTATTTTATAATCGCCTTTTTGCACTCAAACATCTTAATAAATAAACGATGTTACCGTGTATAATTTAAAACAATAATATTAGTGTTATTTGTTAAAACGAATGAATGATAATATTTAATAATTAAAATATTTATATAAAAATAACACTATAACGTATTTATGGAAATTAAATTGTAATAGAACTGTATAATAACACTTTTATGTTAATAAAACTTTTGTTTATGTTAATAAAAGTGTTCTTTAATCAAAATTTCTCCATTCGAAAGCTTCAAAAATTCATGTGCATTCACTTTTACACTACTGATACAGAAAGATTTCACTTTTTTCAATTTAAATCCCGTTAACTTTATGTACAATTTCATTCTCATTAATATATAATATTGTATGTATTAATCTATCGTGTGCAGTCATTGAAATTAAAACATTAAAAACATTTTTCCTTTTATATTATTAAATATTTTGCTTCTGCAACATTTTATAAACCCATGTAATTCGTAATATTTTCTCCGTATAAGACAGCTTCCAAAGTAATAAAGTCAGTTTTTGTCAAATAAGTAACATATAAACGGAGGAAAAGATGATGTTGGGATAAAACCGTTTCATATATATTTAACTACGGTTTTACGTTAGATGTGCTTCATTATTAGCGTTGATTTATAAAGTTGCCTTAATATTACTTTACTATTAGAGTTACATTGTTTCATACATATAACTATGAAAACTATGTAATTTCAAGAAAAGTAATATCTATACAGATGTGAGATAAATTTGATAAGTATTTTTCTTTAGTCTATTCAGTGTTGCTAATATATTCCCCATGTAGAAAAAGATGTCGTTTGCCGTCGATCGGCTATCGATCGGCATGAAACACCAAATGAGCATGGGCCGTCATCGGCTATCCATCGGGCCGTTGATGTGCCGATCAACAGCTAAAGACGATCGGCCGATGATCGGCACGTCAATGGCCCGATGGATAGCCGATGACGGCCCATGCACATTTGGTGTT
>JABFPN010005611.1:0-12850 GCA_022817305.1 Leptoteleia sp. ZL-2020
CAGTACTGGCACAGTACTGGCCGAAGCCCGTTAAACAAAAGATTCGACCCTTATTCTATACCGGCAAACCACAGAATTAGTTGTAAATCGGTACGTCGCCAGCACTTTGCCAGCTGCGGTTTACAACCCCGGCCGTTATTGTAAACCAGTACTGGCACAGTACTGGCTGAAGCCCGTTAAACAAAACAATTCAACTACCGTTATTGATCCGGCGTACGACAGAATCTGTTGTCATTCGGCTCTTCCGCAATGCTGGGCCAATGCTGTCTGCCGTATGCTGGCAGCCAGTACTGGCCCAAGCTTGGGCCGTTTGTCAGTGCTGGCAATTTCCACATGGGAAGTAATAAGAAGATTGCTCGTAACATTGTGCAATCATATTTAATCTCGTCGATATAATGAAAATTCGGATTTCTAATCGCAATTTACACGTGATCATATGTTCACGAGATATTGACAGTTAGCAATCTAACATCGTGATTTTCTGAGAAAGACTGTATTTATAATATTACAGAAGTCTTTGATCACTTTAACAGATATAAATAATTCAATTAAACTTTTAAAAATATTTATCTTTAAATATAGCATACGATAACGTATGTTATACCGAGAGAAATCACATGTTACATCTATGATAATTGTCATAGAGACCACACAAGTTTAACTATTGTGCTTATATAAAATTTATATAAATCCAACGCGAATATACTTAACATAACTTAGCGGCGTGGAAAATTTAGAAGCTAAATGAAAACTAGAAAATAGAGGATATTTAAATTTACGAAAAATTTAAATTTAAGAAAAAAAAAGAGAAGAAAATAAGTAATTTCGATTCGAAGATTGTTTGTTGAAAACTGCAATAATTTTTCCTAGATATTTGTGCAGTATAATATTGCTGAAGCGATGATCTACATTAATGATTGAAAAATTTATCCACTTGAATGTATATAATTAGAAAATAAGAAACCATAAGAATTGGTCGCATTTTAGAACAAATCTCTAAAATGTACATTATTATTACAAAGAGATACCATAATTAAAATCATACGAATCCTGTCAATTATAGGATCGCGTTTTAATCTAAAAACTGATTTACGCCGACAGGTACATACTTTACAGTTAGTAGTGTCACGTCAAGCTCATTTTATCGATGACTTGGCAAGTCTCTTGAAGGTATCAACCATTTAATGTCGTCATCAACTGAAATCAGATATTTAATTGTTACGCTGAATATATTTAATTGCAGAAGTTTTTTAACCTTAGTCCACAGGATACTGCACCCAAGACCAGGAATGTACCTTTGATTAAGATATTTCCTAGGGATTTAAATTACTCAAATAAGGTGACCGAAATATGATATTTCAACGAAAGAATTTATTATAAGACACGCTCATGGATATATTATATATTGGTTCCATATGTGTGACATAGATGGAACCATGTGAATCAAATGTAATTGAAATAATTCACCAGAACAAAATATATGTTTGCTGGAGCACATATATTTCAGCCTTATATATATGCTGCATATAAGTTTTCAAAAATATATATGAATATATGTGAACATACATGCAGCGTATGAATCCCAATAAAATCCAAAGAGTACTTGTTAATCTTAAGACGTTTCGTAAAAGCAGTCTTGTATTAAGACATCTTTTCAGAGTACTACCGCAAAGTGCCCCGCTCTGCATGCTCTGCATACAGATGTCTTTTCAACAATACACTTTTATTCGTGTGTTTTCACGCTTTGTTAGTTAACACCAATCACCTATACCTCTAGTTACGCCTCGTTAATTCGACATAACCATTCCCTCTTTTATGCCGCACGTTTCATTTAACGCTGCACGAGCAGAAGCGGGCGAAACAAATAATGAGGATCCGGCGAAAAATTTAAAATTAATTTCCCTTAATTGGTAATCTCGGCTCGACGCGTGTAGTATTAAATTGACAAGGATCAAGTCGAACGGCAATTTTCGCGTAATTAATTTGCACCGGAGGCTGGCAAAAATAATGCCCGATCGAATCATGGAAATAATCTCAAAGCTTACTTTTATCGTACAAATTACCAGCTTGAGTATTAGACCTTTTTTTTCAGTTCATATCCATTGACTTTCTTGAACAGTTACCGTCCAATTTAAACATCTTGAGTTTCACTGCTGGTGAAACTTGGAAGGTTTGAAGGAAAAAAAGGAAGAAAGAAAGAAAAAAAAAAGATGGGAGGAATAAATAATAGAGAAAAAATGAAAGAAACAATTGGTTATCTGTAAAATGAACTTCTAGAGCAAATGAACGAGTAGAAAAAAACATCTTACTGCAATTTCTCATCTTTAATAATTTGCAATGTATCTTTGTCCGGAGCATTGAAACGAAAGAAATATCACAAATTACTATTTTGTTTTGTACCAATTTAAGCATATATTAATACTTTTGCTATAAATAATAGTAAAATTTAAAAATCATACAGTAGCTTTCAATTAAAATTTTTATATTTTAGAAATAAAAGTTTTCACTTCTTGGGTATATCCCCAAATTAATGTAAAATGTTTAAATATTAATACTTCTTTCCCAGTGCAAAAAGCAGGGTTCGAAAACCAGTTTTGCGAGAAGCGAATTTCGAGGTTTGCGCTAAATAATCCGAGTTTGCGAAACGAGGAAGCGCGGCTTTGTCCTCGTCGGTTCACCTCCGAGTGCCATATGTTTGTTACCTTCCGCGAAATTTAGCCAAAAATTGCGGCATAACAATGTTTCTGGGGATGGATGTAAAGAGTAGCGTAAAGGGGATTGAATGAAGATAGCGATACAATGAAAGGTAATTATACCGAGGTAATTGCCGAAGCTTTTGTAAGTGCGAGAATGAGGAGGGGATATATAGGGAGAGAAAGAGTTAGATACACCGAGGACTTTTTTTTTTAGCTTATGCAGGTAGTTACAGAAAATTTTTTTAAATAAATAAATAAAATAGGAAAAAAGAAGAAAACAAAAACATCATTAAATTTGACGTAATAAAATGATCGTTAGAAGATGGCAAAAAAGATCAATATTTGATTATATACAATCTCTTTTTGTGATCTATACCAATGATCATTTCATTATATCAAATTTGATCATGTTTCGATCATGATTTAATCATGTTTATTTTAATTCAAGAATACATAATATAAAATGTGGTACTTATTGCACAATCAATGTCTTGATTTTTTGTAAATAATAAATAAATAAATTAATTAAATAAATAAATAATCGACGACAGAATAATAAATGGAAAAACGGACATAATGGTTATTATCCCCGGGGTAATTGTCGATGCTTTTGTAAGTGCGAGAAAAAGGACGGGATGGTGAGCGGGAGGGAAGGGGGGGGGGAAGGGATGGAGAGGACCGAAGCCGACTCGGTGGAATCGGTCGAACTTATCCAATGTGGTCCAAGGAGCTCGTTCACACGATGTTTTCGTTTCGGCGGGCAGGAAAAGGAAAAGGCACCCGTCGCTGACGAAAGTCGTCCCTCGCGTTCACCTGCTTCGAGTTCCTTTCGGGGAAACAGCGCCTCATTAACTGGCCGCCTTTTCGTCATCACCAAAATGAATCTCAAGCCTCTGAAACTCGCTTTCGAGTAACGCCACGCCAGTGTTTACTTTGACTCCGCATTCCACGATACCATTCAAACTATTAATTGCTTACGATAATCGGCCTCAAAAGTCACGTTTGATCTTACGAATTAAAGCGCCGTCGGGTGTTTAAATATTTCAATCCGGCCGGCCTATCTGCTATTTCGATAAAATAAAGTCCCTAGGATTGCGCGCAATTATCTCCGATCTTCTTTGTTAAAGGGTCGCGTGTTTCCTTGTGAGGAGAATTTTATGAATAATTAGATGGATCTTAATGGGTTAGGTTCTAAGGATGGAATAAAATAAAATACAGCAAGAACAATGTAATAATATAATTAAAAACATTTTATATTAATTTCTGGATATCCCCGAAAGGTGAAGGGTTTTACAATAAAAAATGGTAAATTTGATAATCAACAGAGCAATATTTAATACTTTTGAATAATAGTAGGTGTAGTTTTAAAATTTTACGAAACTGGAAAAAAATATTATAATTAATTTATATTTGGAAAGAGGACGTATTAGTCTGGGACACCTGTCGTATGAAAAATTAGCATTTTATTTGCAATAAAGATTTATATCAGAGAAATGATACTTTCTGCAATAAATGTTTTATTTTTCTTTTGTCCTAATGATGGTTTTTCAACTTGCACGCGCACTTGAGATTTACAGCACTCGTAAAAGAGGAAGCGTATTTAAAATTCCTTTTTTTGTTTGAAATGCACTTCAATTATCTGAGCGTCATAGGAAACGGCGTGACACAGTAGGCAAAGATTTGGATGTTACATCACTAAAATGTGAGTTAGATACCGGTTTAAAAGCTCGACAAAATGAAGTTTGCAAATGATGAAAAAAAGAAACATTTGATAGCGTTATCAGTGTTATTAATAAAAAAAAACATTGTCGTGAATACATGGAAAGAATTATTAAAATTCAAACTAATTTAATTATAGAAAATACAATGATATTTATATGCAGGACATTTTAAATATATATTTATTGGTATTAACAGATTAAACAATGAGAAACTTTAATCATATAAAAAATTTAGAAACTTTTAAGTTATCATATCAAAATCTTGAATTTATAAAATAGAAAATTATAATAATGAAAATAAACCTATACTTCAATGCTTAAACTATATGGGATTACAATTTTTAATAAACTAACTTAGTAAATTTTCATAATTTAGTTTGCCATGTAATGACATTCTGCAAGTATAATGCCAAGCTAGTAAATTTTTTATTAAAAATTAATATTTTATTTCTCTCAGTGTATTAATATTTTGTATTGAACGGCCATACCTATATATACATTATTATCTTTTTGATTTTTAGATAAGATATAATTACCTGAATGAATTATTGACATGTTCGAAAATGATTATTTCTGGCGACTGAACAGAATTTCATCGTTTCCTTTCTTATTGACAAGATTGTGTGCGTAAGAGGCTAAATTTTGTTTTCGGTTGATTTCTCCCCAGAGATAACCATTTCTGAAAACTTGATGTGGGCTGAGAAAAATTCAGTAATATTGATAATAAAACTTGCATAAAATATTATTATTTAACAAAAAATAATTGTAAAAATATGGAATATATTCTAGTTTTATACATACATATACTAAAAACAGTAAATTGTTTCTTTTGAATAATAAATTTATGTTTCTTATTTCTCTTGGTATAGTTACAACAAAATTCAATATCGGTTACAAAAAAATCAATTTTATTCTGCTCAGTTTAGAAAAAATATATTTTACAGCATGTTTATTCTGTCCCATCGACTTAAATTCAACACCCTAATGCATTTGTTTTTATTTCTACTCGTAAAATCTTTTCATAAAAATATATAAGATAATATTAATAACAATGCATAAATAACAGTGATTTGTCTGGTGTAAAAAACTGCACCAGTGGACGTACTGAAATGAAATGCTTCGCCTCTATAAGTAGGGTTCTAAGTCTCACGTGTTTGAGTCGTGCAAGTTGTTGCCGTTTCAGCTTGTTTGCGCAGTTGTCATTGGCAAAGGAAAATTTGCAAAAACGATACCGAGCAATATTTAATTACTAAAAATTGTATTTCGGCTGGATTGTTCAATCAAATAATGTAATCAATTTCTGTATGAACAGCGTTCATTCAATAAACAGCCTATAATTGAGTTGTTAATATTAAAATAACATACACTGATTATGTAATTATAACTGTGAACTGTATTATCTGAACATAATCAAGAACAGCTTCGCGTATAATGCGACACGTGTAGAAAACGAGGATGTCATCATAATGCTGAATTTAATTAAAACTCAAATGCGGTTTATTTTTATCACGAAACAAAGTGACATGTAAATTGGGGGGATTCTCGTAATCATCTCCATGAATTTTAACTTTCAATGAAACTTCTTCCTTCGATTCGATGAGAAAGATGAGTCGAAGATAAATTCCTTTTAGAATTAAATATTGAATTATTTGATCGACGGCGTGTACGTAGAATTATAATAAGACGGTGTAACTGATATAAATATTTGAATACATTTCTGCATACAAACGTGTACGCTCATTTAAAGAAAAAAAAACTTATTTTAACTTTATCGTCTTTTATGTATTTTTCATTGAGAATAAATAATTGCATAAGAATAAATAAATAATTGCCGATAAAGTGTAAAATTGGACGCAGAATGTTCATTCACTGAGAGATATATTTTATTGTAAAAGAGAAACTAATTTTTGTTTATTACAACCAAACATTTTTTGTATATAAAAATTTAAAACTGATGTCTTTATTAATAAGAAAAGTCACTTTTATTGAAAAAAAACTATTATGTATCTAAAACAAAGTTAAAAATAGAAATATTTTCTTTCTCTGTGTATTTTAAGATTAAAAAGATACAGTAATATTTATTTTGTTATTTTAATCATGTTAACTGGAGAGTACATTAATTATAAATAGGTAGCAATTTAATTATTACAATAATGAAACTTCATTCTTACACCAGTTTTATTAAAATTACAAATATTAACACAATTTTATTAATATATTACTTTATTAATTAATAATAACATACTAATAACTATTTATAATATACGAATTAATTTTATTAATTATTAATTTCGTCGTCTTAACCGAATTGTTTTATTTATTTGATTTAATCAAAAGTTTGGTAATAGAAACATTAATGACAATTAATAAGTTTTAATTTAAAAAAAAACTTGGATAAACGAAAATATTATTCTGTGAGAAAGAATCTGTTCAAAATTGAGTATTCACAGCACAAAAGGCACGACTTCATTCGTGTAATCGACTTTTTTCCGGACATTACAAAAGTAAGAAATCGAATTAGCGGTGACCGGATAATTAACAAGTGGCTCCATCAAAAATACAGAGGACGCAATTGTACGAAGCGTGCATGCAAATTTAAAGTTGCTTTGCCAAATATTAAATTGCGGGATAACGTTTGCAAATTACAACGTGTGTTATAACGCGGGGAATAATTACAGATTTGACAATATCGAACTGGAGTATTAAGTTGGCTTCCCCCGTTGCCTGCCTCGTCCTACTTTCACAATATAACTTCCAGCAGTGCCAGGTGCAACAAATGACTCTCGGAGAATGGACGCTAAAAAAAGTATAAGATAAAAATACGTAGGTGTAGGTCTAAGAATCCGACATTAACTAAGGTCAGGTGAAAATATTACGGCAATGCAGTATAAATCCCCGCAGAAGAGTGCAACAAACTAAAAATAGTAGGGATTATTATATTTTATCCGTTTTAAATTGTGCATAATAACTCGCCGATAGGTTTGTACTTACGGTGTAATTTATGGACCCGTGTAATAAATATTATTATAAATGTAGTAATTTTAACTATATTTATCAATATATTCAATCAGAAGTGTACACATGTCCCCGAGTTATTAAGGGCATGGTAAATTGTATTATTATACAGTTATTTTCAACGTATTATTTACTTTTTAATTCAATTTTTTTTCCTTTTTTTTTGGAAATGGCTTCCCCAATTTATTTTAATTCAATTTTTTTTCCTTTTTTTTTTGGAAATGGCTTCCCCAATTTACATGTGCAGTTATGCTCGACCAATTCATTACGCACGATGAAAATCGGCGGTAATTGTTCTTAAGGAGTGCAAATTTCGTTAGGTTAATTCTAGACTGACGTAATCGAGACCTTTGCGGGTCTTGAATGGGACAAAAAACTTAAACGGCGATTAAACAAAAGTCACTTTTCTGAGACCGCGCGAACCCCCGGGGCTGAAATGGAGAATACTGGAAAATAGATACTTTAAATATTGTGAGAATAAAAATAATCAGATTATAGATCTCTGAATTCTTCGCACACCGGTGGATCGTATTTCACGCGCATAATTCGAACCGGCGGATATTTATTTGTTCTCGCGTTGGTTCGGGTTTCAGGTAATCGTGAAAACGTTTATACGTCTCTATTCACGCGAATCGCCACTTAACTCGATTCGAGCTGCTGCAATTGTTGCAAACGCACTTCTCATAACAGTTGCGCATTGTTTCGTTAGATTCGTCATAAAACCGAGTACACTTATTAATGGAATTCTTGCGCCAATAATTCATCACAATTGAAGAATTTGTCGACAAAAAATTTTGCTTGACCTATCGGTTGAAGTTAATTTCATTGTTTATCAATATTAATACAGTTTACTTAACTTTCATAAATTATTTTCGCAATTCTTGATATTGTGTTTAGTTAAAAGTTGAAAAAGAATTAATATACCATCTAACAAGACTGTCATGAAATATGTCAGTGTGATACTTTAATAAATAATTGGTTAACAAATTTCAAGATTTATAAAATTTAATTACTTCCAAAGTAGTATAAATTGTGGATAGAATATTTACTTATGTTTCGATACCTGACAATAAATATTTGCAAATGAATTTCACGTCATTATCGTTACAATGAATATCAATTGTTACTCCAACTTTCTTCCATAGTGTCAAAAATAACATTCTGTAGAAATTAAAGCAAAAAATTACACGTCGAGTTCTCGCAAATGAACTCGAACGGCAGTCAAGAAGTGTACGATATTTGGCGCGAAATTTGCACCGAAAGTATACTACTCGAATGAAGATAATCGCCGGCGGTGAATGAATAGTGCGATGAGATTCATTCAAAACTAATAGTAGTGAATGTGTCGGGGATGGGTGACATACAATTGATGACGCCACGGATTTGTTTCGACGGCAAAAGTGTTAAAGCCGAGACCGATGTCCTCGACTTGGCCGCCGCTGACATCTACGCGCGCGGATCGTCGTACGTGAGCCACGTGGATCATATACAGGTTTCTCTCGGAGTCATTGCTCGGTTGGCCGACACGTGGTAGGAAATCACGACGTCAGCGTTGCGACCTTCGCTTTTTGGCAGGGTCCCGCTTTTAACCGAGAGCCTCGGTAAACCTTTCGATCGCCGATCCTCGCCAATATTGCTTATTGAACGAACGCAAGGCCGCCCACGGCTTCAACTTATCGCGAAAAAAAGGATCCGCATAATTAATATTAACGAACGGGCCTGGTTATCGTCAGGATCGGCTGCCGGGAGACGTTAACTTTGACCTCATTAAAGCGTCCATTTAACCGATGATTCATTCGTTCTCGGCTTTTCCTCCTTGCGCTTCTTCGGCTTCAACATCGTAAACATTGTTTGCGTCGGCGATCGCTCGAAAGTGGACGGACGATGGCGGTCGAATAGGGCCAGGCGACTAAGCGCTTCGGTAAAAATCGAACCATAGCTGGGAACACGTCGCTGACTTGATAACCAGAACTGGCCCCGAGCGTAAGTCCAGTTTTCACGCTGTATTTACATGTAACGCCGAAGGGTGCATTGACCCCGGCCAGAAATTATACCTACAGCGAGAAAAGATGCGGTAACATTTTAGTATTGATCTTTGTAAAAGTGCAAGCGATTACTGGAATTTTATTGGCTGTTTTGGGAAAGCACAGTTCTATACTGAGAAAAAAGTCATCTGGTTAATTTTGGGAATAATTGGAATTCTGGTTGAGTTAACCATATTATGGTTATTTTAACTATGCGGAGAGAAAAGATTATTAACAATTACTGACATTGTTAGCAAATTGAGCTTGCACTTGCAAAAATGGAAATTATCTTAAATTAGTAACATGAATCAGCACGTTGTCGACAAACTGACACTTTTTACTAAGTTAAGATAGTAATTTTTCATTTTTTGCAAGTATGTGACCAGTTTACTAAGAATGTCAGTAATTTTTATAAGGTCTTTCCTCTCCGTGTATAAATTAGGTAACTGGAACCAAAATTTTACAGTGTTTCCGATAATTAACTATGTATATGCCTATGCATATTATTTACATAATTAACCGTGATTAATATTGTTATTTTTTTCTCAGAGTATGTGCAATTTCACATAATACAGCTTTTCGTTTTTTGTTGACAATTTTTCACGTAATATTGCAACCGAGAAATGTCAGTTAACTATGCGCAACATTAAGGCTGAGTAATGGGATCAATGGCAGACCGATGTTAAACTGACTTTTAATACTTTTTTGGTCAATTCATGACATGAATTAACATGAATTTATTCATGACATTTGAAAAGTTGTGATACCTTTTCAAGTAAAAAACAACGTATTTGTTTATATAATAAAATATAAACAAATTCAAATTTTTATGTAATTTTTGGTCATGTTATTTTTTGTCATTCTTTTGAAATTGACTAATAATCAACATTTAATTATATAAGAAACCCTATATAAGATTATAAACTGATTAAATTATATTATGGGATACTGATGGATTCGTGATTAAACTAACCGATTTAAGCCTTTTTAAGAAAACAAATAAGGTACCTCTTCGACCCCGCTTTTGTTACGATTTGATTTCCTCATTGATACCTTTTATATATTAAGCGTTACCAACTAATACGTTGCCCTACCTGGATACCAAATCAATTACTCATTTAGATACATGGAAAACGAATTAGGGGCATTTTTAGTTCCATTCTAAATTCCTATTTGGGATTATATTATTCCTCTAATTTTTATTCGAATATTTGAATACAACTTTAGTTATTAATTATTTGGAAAATTTTAGTATTTCACTTATTCATTATAATTATACAAATAAGTACAATTTGAGTAGTACAAGATTTAGATAAATGATGAGCAATTCCCTTTTGTAAATAATAACTAATAACTAATAAATCTAATTGCAATAAAATGCTGAAAGAAGATAAAGTGTGATATAATATTCTTCCATTTTATTTTCATTAATTTTTCAATTTACTTCGATATTTATTTTCGATTGTATTTAAGGAGGCACGTAAAATTGTGTAACTCTTTATAAGTTTTCCGCATTATTTGAACGTTATTTAAGAGATATGTTAATAATTTGTGATCGGTTGTAAACATGCTATTTTGTACGTACATACATTTACGATGTATTATCTTAATTGCAAATTGTTAAATTGCATACCTATTTAATTTTCATTCAGTATTTTAAACTTCGTAAACTAATAAATTCTGATTGTATTATAAAGCAGTGACATTTAATGCTTCATTTATAATTATGAATATAATTAATGAAATATAAACGTTCAAATAAAGTATACACTCATCCAAGTAGGCATTTAGAATTAGATCACAAAGTTAAATGTAGATAAATATATAAAATATAACTAATTATTAAATAAACAAAACCATTTCTTTTAAAATTGTTACATTTAAATAAAATAATTGAGATATATTATTGTACTTTGGACTGAGCTTTGTTGAAATAAAAGCGAAAAATCATTATATAAAAATATAATAAATGCATCAAGATATATTAACTGCATTTTTAAATTGGAATAATTTATGTCACACGCATACTTAATTGTATGACAAATACAATTTTGCAAATACTTTTACTTTTTTAAATCTTTAATTTTCTAATTTTACAATCTTTGTTTAATACTTGAAATATTCAATTAGATTTATAAAATGTAATTCAAGAATTATTTATTGTATAAACGAATACATTTCCTGTAGAAATATAAATTATTGATGAACCTTATTTTGTTATCGATATTAATTTCGTAACGAATAACATATATTTGAATATATTTTAAATTAGTTCGAACTATATTTATAAGATATTTTAAATAATTTTAATTTATTATAGTTTCTATAAATGCATCCAGGATACGTGCCACCGATCGCGGTAATTAAATTAAATGTTGATATAAATCAACACTTTTCCAGATATGAATTGCTCTATTAAACGAATAACTCGACGAATTCGTCATTGGCAAATTGTAAAATGAAGCGACATCGGGAAAGGCTTGAGGGGAAATGGTTGACATCATCTCATCGCCGGTTTTACATGGCGCCTGCGCGAGTGGCCAATTTAATTTAAATTCAAACGATTTGTCAGAAGCAACTCGATGTTGCGAATCGCGGCACAATACGCGCGCGATATGGCAGATTGCGCGACGGTCAAGAAAAATCCCGATGACGAATAAAGTATTTTTAACTTTGTTTGTCCCCGCAAGAATAAGAACTTGCTCGACGAAACGCTCTGCAATCCGGCACCCCGATTTGTTGCATAATTTAATGCGTCTTTCCGGCGTTACGCAATTCACATTTGCACTTCCTTCTGAGCACGGGGAGGAGAAATAAATACATCCCGCAAGCGGGCTTCCCTTTCTATTTTTAAGCATTCTTAAAGGGATCGTTTCAAGTTGTGCCGAGCGATTCGTCGGTAAATGATTTTCGTTCAAGTTTATCATTCTAGGGTTCTTATCTGGCATTTGTACCGGGGAAAATGACTCACGCACGGGGAGAAAAAAAATATTAATTTTTAACAAAAAGTTTACTAGCTTGTCATTATACTTGCAGGAGGTCATTATACGGCAAACTAAACCATTAAAATTTAGAAATCAGTTTATTAAAATATAAAATGCACTGGTTTGGAAAATTTAATTTTCTAATAGTTGAATTTGGTATCTAAAATAAATTATGAAATTCTATTTATCAAAAGTAATGAGTACAAATAACTTATGCATAGTATGGAATTCTTAGAATTAATACATTTTATTCGTTTATATCAATATATTACATTTTAATATATACCCATGTAGAAAAACCAACGGTCTCCCGTTGGTAACGAACGGGCCACGCTTGGCACGATGGTCACTGCCGACGGTAAAATTCAAGCTTGGCCCAACGCTAGGCCGACCGTTGGCTAACCATTGGG
>JABFPN010005612.1:0-12848 GCA_022817305.1 Leptoteleia sp. ZL-2020
CATTCCCAATTTTGACAGTTTTTCAGACTTTTGCGGAGTTTTTCAGACACAAAGAGCTCTGTAAAAGTCTGAAAATCTATCAAAATTGGGAACGCCGACTTTTGCAGACATTTGCAGAGATTCATTTCCACAAGGGTGGCCATAGTATTCACGAAAAGTAACTATAGTATACTAGTCACGAACACTAGAATTTTCTCTCAATGTAATTTCCTAGTAGTGTAAATATTCATATATTAATAAAATCATGTAAAAAAGTATATGTTTACATAATTCTAGATCAAAATTAGTACAGATTATCTAAAATATTCTGAAATAAATATTTAAATCCAAATCAATTTTGTATAAAACAACAAATATATATAATTATAGGCTAAAAATTGGTGAAAATGAAGTTTTTATTTTTTTCAATATGACGGAGTTATCAAAAAAATTAGAAAAAATATGGTATGAAGCTATTAATAAGAAATTATTATGAGAATTTTGAAATTTTTTTAAATTTTACTTTTGGAATTTTTTTAATTCAAATTTGGCGCCAAAAATATGTTTAACAATTTTCTTCGCAAAAGAAAGACCTCTTTTTTCTTATCAAATTTTTT
This sequence comes from Leptoteleia sp. ZL-2020, assembly GCA_022817305.1. Taxonomy (NCBI): domain Eukaryota; kingdom Metazoa; phylum Arthropoda; class Insecta; order Hymenoptera; family Scelionidae; genus Leptoteleia; species Leptoteleia sp. ZL-2020. The sequence goes on from JABFPN010005612.1 coordinate 597, forward strand.
CCGATTTAGTTTTAAGTACAAATATTAGAAAAAAATTAATGTAAAAAAAGGCACATTTTTCGCTATTTTGGAGGAGTAGGAAGGAAGGGACTTCATACACTGCTGAAAATTTTTGTTTTATTGTTAGACTAAAGATTTTGAAGCCAATATATAATTTGGTGCTGGGGTATTTTTCACCAACTTACCCAGCTATAGCCTTTATCTAATCCTCAACACACTAAATTTTCCTTAACATAATGAGGTTATATTTAGTCCCTATTAGATAAGTGTATATAACGTAAAAATATTTATTTTATTCAATTAAATATATGTGACATTCTGCAAATAATATAAATTCTTAATAAATTAGTTAAAAATTGATAGATAAATTCATTTATCAACCAAACGAGTATTTTTTTCTCTGTACATTTTATTTTGTTTAAAAAGAAATCCTTTTTCTAGTTCCACGCGATAAATTTGTGCAATTAATGGAGTCAGTTGAAGACAGTTTTCGTTTAATCTTGCAGCTCCTGCATTTTGTAAGTCTGGTTTTTTTCATATTTCGCGCACAAAGCACCGTGTGTTTGTTTTGTTTCAAGGTATGTGTAGCATCCTTTCAAGTGACCTCGTGGACTTCCTTGATGAAGAAATTCGTCGTCGTACATCACTGCCCTCTTCACAGCGTGAAAGCTTCCGCTCAAAACCTGACAGTTTCATCTTATAAATTCAAAAATTGTTTTTCGCGCTATCGTTAGTCTAAGGTACAAGATGGAAATAACCAAAAGAACTTTTCTTTCTAGTCGTTTAAATAACACTTCCAACATATTACATACAATTTTTAACAAAATTAAGAATATTGCTTAATTATTATCATTTTTTATTTTGTCTACAAAAATAACAATGAAGAATTAAAAATAAGAATAAATAAATCGAAGAATAACTCTAAGAATCTGATAACAAACATAAAAACGAATGTTTAGAGAATACAAATTTTTATTTTTATTCAAGGAGATAAATAATCATTTCGATAATAGAACAAAATATTTTTACAACATACAGACGTTTAAAATACGTTAAATACACTTTTTAAAATCGTTTTATATAAGTTTTAATACGTTTTATCGTTATTACAATTGTCCTAAAATGGACGTTTTTAATACGCTTATGTGTTCTTTAGTGGTTTTAATTTTTAATATTACAAATTGATTTTATTAGATGCTTATTATTTAATATAATAGTGAAATTTCACATCGGAATTATGCAAGAAGCTTATTATTCGACAGTCATTAAAGTCGGGCGAAAAGAGAGGAAATAAGGATTACAATAAGTGAAATAATTTTATGGTCACTTGTGCAGTTAATTACCTTGCACGTGTAACTAAGTAGTGCAATTTATTTTAATTTTATTATATTATTTATCTATTATATTATTATTTATATTGCCAGAGGTGCTTTTGAATACAAAAAATATATACAGCAGTGTTTTTAAATACGCGTGGTGCTTTTGAATACCGTATTCAAAGTCATATCTTACAACATAGTGCTTTTGAATACAGTCCCGGATTTTTTTTGATAACTACTGTCCTGACTCCAGAATAGTTAGGTTAGATTTTTAAAAAATTTATGGCGGGAGGCGCAGATCCATGGGAAATACAATTTTCATTTGTTAATTTTCAATTTCCCATCTAAATTTTAAAAATATTTTAATTTAACTTGATTTCAGGGACGCACCTTGACATACAAAAAGTGGTGGGTACTCAAATACACCACCTGCAATCTTTATATACATATATTTATATACAATTTATATATATATATAAAAATTTGCTACATTTGATGCATTTGAGGTCTCGCCGTATTTCTTACTATCTTGATACTTCACTGAAGATTTCAAATACAAATAATTTTCAAATTTAGGAGGGAAATTCAAAATTGATGATTGGTCAATCAAGTTGGTTCTGGACTTGTTACGTAATGTACTATTATCTACCATGACGTCATGAAACGCGTCATTAGGTTATGTAGGACTAAGAAGACGGTGCCAAAGTCGTTCAAAATCAAGATTATGTTGATAGTTTTCTTTGATTATCGTGACGTAGTGCACAACAAATTTTTTCTAACCGACCAAACTGTTAACAAGAAATATCATTTGAGTGTTATGTGTCGTTTGCGTGATGCTATTCACCGCAAAAAACAGGGATTATGGATAGGCAACTCTTGGCTTTTGCATCATAATAATGCAATCACACAGCATTGATAATTCAAGACCATTTTCCAAAAATTCACACGGGAAAAAATCGGCGTGCCAAATTTACTGATTTTTATATGTCAACTAATATATGTTAATTTTACATTGAATATCTGTTAACTGAATTTTCGTTATATGTTCAGCCAACATTGAATCCAAAGTTGACTGAACATATAACGAAAATTCAGAAAACAGTCAAGTCACGTATCACTGTTAATGTGATTGGTATAAAGATACAGATGTTTTCAACTAATCAATTTAATAAAGTTTATTTCTTTATTGTTTTTAATGAAAGACAGCATTTTTTCTGAACAAGTTTATTTAATGTGTTCAAAATAAGAAGAAAGTAGTTTATAACCTACAAACCGTCAAATTTGGCACTTCACTAGATAAAAGTATTTTCAAAACTAACTATATGTTGAATTAACATCAAGGTGTATTTCATTTAGCAGATGAATGTTAACAGCGATTATATGTCAATTTGACACAGAAATATGTAACTTTGGCACGCACATTTTTTCCCGTGCAACTTATATCATTCCGCAACCACCGTATTCGCCTGATTTAGCACCGACTGACTTCTGGCTATTCTTCAAACGTAAAAGACCATTCTGCGGACCCCATTTCGACTTGACCGAGGAGATAAAAGTCGGATCGACGAAAACATTGAATGTCATACCGAAAAAGGAAATTTCAGATTATTTTGGGAATTGGAAAAACATCCCTAGCAAAAATCAAACATATATGGATTAAGAAAAAACATATATGGTCATATATGGATTAAGAAACACATATATGTTCATATATGGATTACGAATAAATCATATATGGTCATATATGGATTAAGAAAAAACATATATGTTCATATATGGATCATATAGGATAACGAAAACATTTTTTTTCGTAATCCATATATGAACATATATGTTTTTTTCGTAATGCATATATGAACATATATGTTTTTCTTAATCCATATATGACCATATATGTTTTTTCTTAATCCATATATGAACACATATGTTTGATTTTTACTAGGGATTGGTATAAGTACATTGAACTGAGTGAGGATTACTTTGAAGACGACGAAATTGATTTGGAAGAATAAATAAAATTTATTATTTTTTAAATAAATACCCTATTTTTTATACACAGTAGTACATCAACCTTTAATCACTGAAATATTAACGGATGTAAAGTCAGCGAGTGGTTTACTTCTTATACCATCAATAAGAGCGCCAAATTTTTTTTCAGATTCGTAATCAACGCAAAAAAATACATCAATTTCATGTATTTTTACTCCATGTTGAGGGAGGGGGGTAATCTTCCGAACAATTACCCTAAAAATGTTATCAATTTAATTTAATATGCAGGAATGTAAATGACTGATGTACACTTATGTGCACAAACTTGCACATCACGAAACACGATAACGTGAAAATGACAATGAGATCTTAACAAAGATTCGAGATATTGCACTGAAATTATTTGCTACAGATGCTAATGCTATGTTTATCTTTGACTCATAACATAGTTGAGATATGGTATATATATATATAAGTGCAACTAAGGACTCCAGGTCAGCATTCAAAGCCACATTCCTCCGATGTTCATCGAGCGCTTGCTGAAAGCAAGAATGTTACACTTCTTAGACGAACAAAGTATAAAAGTCCGCTTAACAAGGAAGAACCATTTAATTTTATAGCGAATTATTTTGGTGTGTGGATTTATACGCTTACATATTATGCAGGGAATCACACTTGCATTGTTTTCGTAATATAAGAATGTCTTTGAGCGTTTAGTAATGCTTCTCGAATCAAATATAACGATGAAAATTTTTTGTATAAATATGCATGTTTTAATATCAACATATAAAATTTTATAGATATGTTACGTTATATAGGTATTTACATTTATGTTTTAAGTTCAAGTTATTAGCAGTTTAAATGTATATGTGTTTAAATATATATCTATATATGTGTAAAATATATCTCGACCTTAGAAGATACGTGTAGCAGATTTTGAGGACAGCTTGCGGTTTCGGAAACGACACCAAAATATTTACACAGGTAACAAATCTTTTGTGGACTCACCAAAATGATACGCTCCTGGTCCCAGAATAATTAGTTTAATTAGATTTTTTTAAAAAATATGTGAACAGTTGGTTACACCCTCGAAAATTTCCCATGGGATAATATGTGTGTCCTCGAAATATAAGGTTTACTAGTCTATACACATACATGTCTATTACATATATATGCGTCTGTACATATATATGTTCCCGAGATATTTTGCTTAGTCAAGTTAAATGAATCACTCTGTATTTATCACACATATATTTGCGTCTGAAGTTGCGTTTGAGGACCCGCCTCATTTTTTATACATGTTTGCGACTTGAACATTGTTGATATTTATGCGCAAATCATAATCATGCACAAAGAGAGAAGATTGTTAGTAAACTGGTCATATACACTGCGAAAAAAGCTACTTAGTAAAGTCTGAATTTAATACTAGAGAGTCTGAAATTCAGATTAATAATGCACGACGAATCTGAGCCCGTCAATTTCTCCATTAAAACATAACCTAACTTTCGATATGTTCAATACTAAATATGACATTCAGACTGCAATTTAAACTTAAAAAATCAGAGTCTTATCGTAAGACACAAAATCAGTCTGAAATTAAGCCTGAAAATGCCTATTCAGACTTTTTTGAACTTAAGACCGAATAATGCTTAAGACCATAAATATATTTCATACCTAAATTAGTCAGACAAATAGATATTCAGACTTTTCAAAACATTTGTTATCGCAGTAATTAATATCATATGTTGTCAAAGTTTTATTTAACGATGAAATATAGGTAGGACATATATATTCTCTAATATTCATCAAAAAGAATAATAATAAATAAATAATATATTAAAAAAAATATTATAAATAAATGTATATAATAAATTTTGTATTAAACAAATTTTTTTGAAAATATTTTTAAATATATTTTATGATTGAAAATATTAAAATCAATTTGAAAACCAAAAAAAAAGTATTTGAAAATTCATTAATTTAATTACTTTAATTCCATTTTCCAATATTTAAGTACTTTAATAAAAACTATATGCATAAACTTTTGTTAAATCTACTGTGCTGTGCATAATTGTGTCCAGAGCCACCTGCGATGTGTTATAATTATCTCGAACATTTAATACAAACGTTACTGCTCTCCATCTACGTAAATTAAATATGTCTATTTCCCTTTGATAAGCAGCAACTAATACAACAAAAAACGTTTAATAATAATATTTTTAAATAAAATTTTAATTATAAGTTTAGAAAATAGGCAAGGATATCTGCCTTAAATAATGAAAATATAAGGATAAATATATTAATATTAAGATAGGGTGTCTATTTTTTACTATATAATTAAATAAAGATTTCATTTACTTATATTTATTATTTTACACATTGTATATAAAATTATATACGATAATATGTCAATTTCTAGAATAGAATTATAACCTTAAGCAATATACAGTAGATATACATCATTAAATATACCTGGATTGATTAATGCATTGTCGTGTTGCATCAAATTTTGGAAATTGATGTTATCAAAGTTTCTATGAGTGCGATATACGTGTTTCCTAAATGTTTCCCACTTTCTAAATGTTCCTTTACAGTTTTCAAATTTACATTCTACTTTGAATAAAGGATCATTTTGATGGAATTGGAGGATATGTTTTAACAACAAAGCTGTTGTTCGTGCAACAAAGTTGCACATTTTGCACTGAATATCCATTTTCCGCTTAACTTTTTTATTTGTATCACTTATAAAACAAAACAATTATTTACTATGCATTTAGGTTAAGTTCAACAAAACAGCTCAAGCGAACAAAATTTAATGTCAAACATTTTGGTCTGAAAATAATACAACATTCAGACTTTTTTTATTACGACTAAAAAACAGTCTGAAAAACTGGGACAAAATAGTATGAATTTCAGACTTTTTTTTTGCAGTGTATTTGAAAAAGTTGAAGTTACTTTCTTAAGTTCGTAAAAAATACCAGCATATCAACATATTGTCAGTTTTTAAACAATAATTGTCAATAAAGTTACACGTTTTGCTAACTCAAGATAATAATTTCCCAATTTTTGCAAATGTATGACCAGTTTACTAACAATACCAATCATTTTTATTAATATTTTCTCTTTGTGTGCATTTTTTTACATAATACTTAAATTAATGCGTGTCAAATTGCGCATCACTTATATTTATGAATTATATTTTTAAATATGCGCAATGTTTGCGAATGTAACGATCAAATGCATATATAATATAATGTAACGATCAAATGCGCAAATAATTTGTATATGTTAACCGTATAAGTCGAAATATGTAGCAAGTAAGTATGTGAATTCTAGTTCTGAATAATATTTATATATAATTTTTTGCTTCTGCATCTTACATTTTTGTTACATTCGAGAAATTTAATAACCTTGTACAATAAAAGAATTTTGTTCTTTTGTGTCAATAAAACGTTAGATAGTACATGGCCTGCTGTTTTCTCTGTTCCTAATTTTCCTTGTTTTTAAAAAAGTTTCTCTCCTTTATTTCTATAAAGAACAGATGATTTTCACAATTATCATCGGTATTCACGAGTGAAAGGAACAGCAGCACTGACCGCATGTTCGGATTACTTGGCACTTGAGTGCTACGTATTTCATACAAATTAATATGCAAAGTTTCTTCATGATAATCTGTCAAGTTTGCACAGTCAATTGAATGATTTAGTTTCAAAAACTCTAATAATCCTATATTTATAATTGCGGTTCTTTATGAAATTCAATGTTCAATGATTTAAAGTTCTCCATACACAAAATAGTTTGTAGAATCATTTAGAAATTAGGATAACATTTTTCGTGCACATTCTATTACAAGTGATTGCAAAAACAAAATTTCTTCCTCCTTCGAAAATTGATGGAAGTGTAAAACGTGAAGAACAACATTTTGAATGATTAACAGCCCATGTGGAAATTGCCAGCACTGACAAACGGCCCAAGCTTGGGCCAGTACTGGCTGCCAGCATACGGCAGACAGCATTGGCCCAGCATTGCGGAAGAGCCGAATGACAATAGATTCTGTGGTATGCCGGATCAATAACGGGAGTTGAATTCTTCTGTTTAACGGACTTCAGCCAGTACTGTGCCAGTGCTGGTTTACAATAACGACCGACGTTGTAAAACGCAGTCGGTAAAGTGCTGGCGACGTATCGATTTACAACTAAATCTATGGTTTGCCGGTACAGAATAAGGGTCGAATTTGTTGTTTCCCAGTACTGGTTCAATACAGACACAGTACTGGTATACAAAAGATGCCAACAAAGATTTGTTATACTTATGTGTTAAAGATTATTGCATTGCAACTAAGGATTGATGGTGCATCGACAGAAGGGCAAGCTAACACGTTGAAGACTCAAGTTCAAATCTAGAATGAATGCAAAATTTCCTTCAAAAAATTAATTCAAAATGGTATCTTAACTAAAAGTTACGTAACTGTATGTTAATAGAATTTCACAAATTGAAGAAAGATTATTTTTTTCTTTTTAAATTCTAGTCAAACAATACCGAATTTTTAGTAAAACAGTACTGTATCGGTTGTTAGATAGTACTAAATCTGTACTGTCCCAGTTCCGGCGAACCACCGATTCTGTCGTATTTCAGCGTTCAATCGCTACATGATCAGTTGTTAGCCGGCCAGTGTTATCATCCCAGTACTGCCCCAGTACTGGCAGACAACAGGATCTGTACAACTGCCAGTACAGGCAATACGGCCGCCAGTACTGAGCCAGTGCTGGGCCGTATTGTCATTTCCCTATGGGAGACTTACATTTTGAAGGATATAAAAATGGAATTATTATGTTCACAAATAAATTCTACCCGTTTTCGTAGTTTTATGTAAACATATATATATAATGACGTATACATGGTTACAATGAACAAATTAGATGTTTGTTCTATTGAGTTTAATATTCAGCATATATGTTTTAATTAAATTGACATGTTTAAATTAAACGTACGTTTACTAGTATCCACCTCCCATTTTTTCCGTGTAGAAACCAATAGATATTTGCTCTTAAGATTGCACCATCTCTCAAAAAAGATAGAATTTTTTTATACATCTAATGAATACAAAGCAAAAAAAAGCAGACTTGGATAACGTTTCTTTTTTTAGTTCAATTGTAAATAATGTACTGTTAGTCGAAGTTTATCGTTTTAAATAAGATTTCATTATAATTTTACGATATTTTCGGAGAACAATTAAATGCAATTAAATTAGAATGCTTTTCATTGTATAAATACAATGAATAACAATTAATTTGTGAATATATTGCACTGTACACACACGTTTACTATAAATAACAATTATTGTTTTCATCTATTGTAATATTGTCAAAAACCTAATCACGGGATTGACCTTATTCACTGTTTTTGATCGTCTTGTATAGATTTTTATCGTTTTTCGGATACTGGGATAGTAATTCGGACGTTAACGGCCTATCCAGAAGTAGTTTTAAATTCAGTCGACTAACAGGAATAACGCTCTTGTTTTTCGTGGGAATTAATTTTCCTTTTCTCCGTCTTTATTTCAATTATTTAAAATCATTTCACACGCAGGTAATTTGAGCGTGTGTTACACATGGCGAAATACGTAACAAATGACAAACTTGTTTCAGCCGTATAAGTACACGCGCGTGAGTGTTCACATAATGTAGGTGAAATATTAAAACGTAGAATAAGGAAAACCTGTCTCTGTTTGCAGATCACGTCTCGACATTTGTCATGCAAGATGACTCGTGAAATTTGGACCTTAAAAGCCATTATCATTACGCAATCAATGATAATTGGCAAAAACCTCGCGCGAACGAAGGACTTTGTCATAAACATGCATGGTGGATATTGATTCGCAATGAATCACAAAAACGGCTACTCTGTGGCTTTATCATTGTGAATATTATTTAATTAATAAATTAATTTATACGGGAAATATAATATATGTCGTATGATATAAATATATACCGTATTTGACGACTTATTATAACCTAACATCTCCTTATCTATAAACACCATACAAATATTTTCCAGTCGTTTATGCCCGTAATACGAGTAAAATAAAAGTAACTGTTCTATACTTCTACAGATTTTACAACACACTTTCAAGAAAATTTTGCGCATCTTCTCAAAAAAATTTGTTTAAAAAAAATAATTAAAACAGTGACACATTAATCGACAATGTAATTATTGTTTAATTTATATATTATACATTATAGATGTCGGAGCTGTAACGGCAGTTGAATTCTTATGTTTAACGGACTTCAGCCAGTACTGTGCCAGTGCTAGTTTACAATATCGGCCGACGTTATAACCCATGTAGAAAAGTCGGTAATATCCCAGTGGTGACAATCGGCTAAGATCTGGCACAGTACTGGCGAATAACCGTTGGTATAATGTACTGTGACAGTACATATTAGCGAACAAAACTGTACTTGGCCATTATTATATATGACGGCTGGTTATAATTAGACCGACGATCGTTGGCACAGTACTGGAATCATGTATAAGGAGATTTTTTCTTTTTTAACATAAATAAAATAATATGTACAAGATCATTATTTAATAATATTAATAATTTAATTTTTTTTATTAAAACAATATTTTGAATAAATAATTAGGAATCATAATTTTATGAGCATATTTATTTAGTAACAATTTTTTATCTTTTAAACAGTTGTTTAAAAAATGGGAATAAGTAAATATAAACTACTCCTTACTTAATAAGATTTTATTTTAATGTTTAATAATAAACATTTTTTGATTAATTAAATTTTGTTTACACATTTCCTCAAAAAATAACAATCTAAACTTATTTATATATTATTATATAATTATATATCGTATTTATAACGACTGCCAATGAATTGACAACCGTCAGTAAGCAGTACTGTGCTAGTAATGATTGCCGTTGGACTTCCGACCGTCAGCAGTCAGTACTGAAACTGAGTAAAACGGTGTTTCAGGGCCAATACATTGCCGACAGTTGGTTGCCAACGGTCAGTCGATGATGGCTGGCATTGTGCCAGTACTGCGCCATTCGTAAAGTTCTATATGGGAGTATATTTTTCTAAGTGTTTTCGTAAAGTTGTGATATATTATCTTTCTTTTAAATAAATACTAATATTATTTCATATATTACGAATTCATATATTACGAATTACCAAGATCTTGGTAATTAATAATAAATATGTATATTGAAGGAGGAAGTTTCCAAACATCTTGAAAATATTTCAAAAACACGAGTCCTTTTAAACATTGTCGATGATTGTTATAAATGCTATAGAAAAGAGATCATTCGATGGGCTGTCATGTAAATAAAGTTGGATTCATTATTCGCAAATTAAATCGCAAGAAAAACTTGGGGAAATTCAAGGAAATAAAGGAAAAATGGAGTAGACTTACGAAACGATAAACAGGTATACCTTCTATAGACATTGTTTCTCGAACATTCTTTTTAATCCTGATTGGTAACATCCTGTTAATAATGAAATATTGAAATATATAATATTATATAGAAATTTATACAATAAAAGTATATTGCTTGATAGCTGGCAATAGTTGTCATTTTGACAACTGTTTACTGGTACTTTTTAATAACTTAGGATAGTAATTTTTCAATTCCTGCAAGATATGATCAATTTATAAACAATGTCAGTAATTTTTATTAATCTTTTCCTTCGTGTGGTACATAAAATTTCATTGTAATAGTATGATAAAATAGTAGTAAATGGTAAAATAATTTAAATATAACTTTTTTTAAATATAATTTTTTTTATAAATTTGTATAAATATTTAATAATTCATAAACTAGACTATTTATATTAATTTTTCTCACTACTAATTCATTTCCTTTTTTTTTTTTTGACCCGCGTTTAAGCGACCGCTCCCCCTCTCCCTCTGACGTTTCGATTCTGACCGTTGGGGCGACAAAAAGGGCTATTACCTTTTCGATTATATTGCAATTATTTCGTTATTGCTCTATTAATGTTCCATCGTGCTTTCAGATAAGTTTTCGCTAGCGGGCAAATTGCATTACTACGCCTCGGCGATATTATTTTACATTGAGAAATAACATATTTGGACCGTCGAGGAAAATACGCGTTGCCTTCGATGTGCCGATTGTAATTATTCCCATGAGATTTTGTAATGTGTAATTGATTGAAATATTGGAGGGGGGGGGGAGAAGGGGTATTTTGGAAAGGGGTTTCGATGAGTTTTATTGCGGTTTAAATGCCTTTAAATTGGAACGATTAAATGCTTTGTTAAGATAAGTTTAATTATTTTTGATGAATTTTATCTCCCCCCCCCCTTTTTTTTTGGTATCATGGTCGCTGGAGATTTGGCGGCAATTAATTTAAAGGGCTATTATTGACGAACTTTCCTTCAATTATAAATTTACGGGCTTGTTGATGTTCGCGAAACTTGGATGAAATTTAATTTCGAGTTTATTACAATTTCATAAAACGAAAGTGGGATATTTTATCAATAAACTTTTTCATTAACATTTTATATCATTATTTTGTTTCGCGCAATATCCCACACCGAGAGAAATGTCATGTTAAGTTAGCATCAATTGATGGTTCCTCAACATGAAGTTCATGTAACTATTGTGCCAACATATTTCTTTGCTAAAATACCAAAATTTTTCATGCTATCTACATTCATGTTAAAATAGTATTAGTTTTTAGCTAAAATAATATGAACGTCATGTTCGGTTAGCATGAAAAATTCATGTTAAATGTACATTATCAGTTGATGGTAGGACAACATCATATAACTGTAATGGTTATATGTCAATATATAACAAAAAATGATCTTTTAGGTTAAGTTATTCGACAGGTATAATTTTGTAACGTTTATTCCACTCATACTTTAAAGCGCTTCACAAAATTTAAGTAAAAATAACAGTCAAAATTTC
>JABFPN010005613.1:0-12847 GCA_022817305.1 Leptoteleia sp. ZL-2020
TCATTGTTAAATAATCTCCCAGATTGAGAAAATGTGCTGAATCAACAACATCAATTAATTCTCATTCATTTTAATAAAAACGAATAACACCCTAATCTAGTAATTAACGCTTACGGCATCATCTTAAGTTACACCAAATGAGCCTTAAAGGATTCATATATATTCAAGTTTACACACAGAGAAAAAAATATCGATTTTTAATAAAAAGTTACTTACAGAATATCATTGTACGGAAAAATTACTAAAATTTATTAAATTAATTTATTAAAAGTTAGTGACTCTATGTAATTTCGTACAACTTAACAATTTGTTTATTAAATTTTAGTGAACTGTATAATAACTGGTTTATGAAGAATGTAGACAATAGGTTAGCAATGTTGAATAGCGACATCTAACGACGGACAAAACATATATTAAAAAGTTTGCAAAAAGTTAAAATTCAGTTGTTTAAACTTTGTAACCCCTGGTTTCTAATTGTTAATATTGTTTTCTCTCCGTGTAACATTATACAAAGTAAATATTAGTTTCTACACTTTTTCCATAGTTTACTACTCATTAGAAAGATATTGCTTAGATTAAAATATATGTAATTCAATTTAAATTAATCAAAAATTCTTTTTTATACAGATAAGACAAGTGAAACTACAGTGGAATGCAAAACCGAAAGTTGGTTCACTTGAAAATGCAACGTATAAGCCAGGCGGTGGAGATAAAAAAATTGAAACAGTTAAATTGGACTTTAAGGATAAAGCCAAGCCTAAAGTAGGCTCAAAAGACAATGCAAAACATGTACCAGGAGGAGGTTCTGTTAAGGTAATTGAAATGGACGTCATAAATACAAAAGAAATTATTCATGGCTGAAATAGTTTGTATCGATTTTATTTTAATATACGGAATGCTCGAATTATTGAAAATAGAACTTAGCCAACCTCGTTTAACATGAAATAATTGTTCATGATATGGCATGCAACACCTTTTATAAAATTTTTATATTAATATTAACAATTTTACGTATTTTTAAAATTTTTAACTCAATTATTAATTTGGTTTACGTGAATGTTCATCCATTTTGCATACGTATAACATAATATTAATTATACTAAACAAAATTAAAATAACATTGCGTATCAGTATAAACAATCACTTTTTAAATTTATTTAGAGATCGCTTTTGACAACATCGAATTTAATTTTTTTCCGAGTACACCCAGTGAAAGAATTTATTGTTTTTAAATAAATATATCTTGAAACAAATAATTTCACTTTATTTTAAATAATTTGTTTCTTTGTTTTAACTAAAATTTTTCAAATAAACTGGGTGTATACTTCAAAATTTGTATGACATTTCGACTTGCCTCACTTTCCTTTATTCATTTTATACAAGTACTCAATTTCATTGAATTAAAAAAAGATTAAACAAACAATGTTATCGCTTAATTTTAATGTGTTCATAAAATTAACATTAATATAATTTCATATAAGCTTGTGAATTTACCATGATCCTCGCATGTGACGCGATAGATCATTATTAATCTGTCATCGTGTTATTTTGATGTTTAGTCACCAACGTCACAACCAAAGACACCGCAGGATTCCCCAAAACACGTAAGTACTTTAACGAATGACACAAAGAATGCTTGCGTACATTTAATGTTTTTGATACTTTTCATATTCCATTTTCGTTTCCTTAGTTATTTTCTAAGTTTCTCTCGCATTTACTTGTTTTAACTCCTCTCAGTATTTAATATTTGATAGCAAATTTTAAATTAATAAGCAATCTCATATTACAGGTGCATTGGTAGTTTATTTAATTAATCTTCCTTAGGGGGATAATATTTTTATTTATTTTACGTTTAAAAAAAATAAATAGAAATTCGATAAACCTTTTCTGATAATTTTTTAAAGTAGCTATTGTTAAAAAATAGAACTTTCTGTTGAATTTTTTATTAAAATAAAGTTCAGTCTAAGTGATGGAGCAATCGATCATCGCGTAAGTAAATGATCCCTGGACGATGTTTAGCATGATATCGCATGCGTCGGACATTTCAACGAGAAACTCGTATAACAATTTACTGTCTGCTCCAATACATGAGTATTAATATATAAAACCTTGTCTCCTATCCAATGAAAATATCTAACTAATATTCCAAGCAGAAATTTGACACCAAGTAATATCCTAGTTTGAATCAACTAATATCCTAGTTAGATTGCTGGGATGTTTTCGAATCCTACCTAGTTTTTATTAAAATTCGCCCAAAAAGGGGATCTTTTGTAAATCTTAGAATTACTGAGGAATCCAGCTATGAATCTAACTAGTTTCCGGTGCCAAAATCTATAATGCTAGCTAGATGTTTTTACTCGTTGAACCTTGTTGAACCTCCCTTACGAAAAAAAGGTCATCCACAAACTATGTTTCGTAAAAACATGAAATAATGATCAAAACAAGTACCAAAATGAAATCTGCGATATGATTTAATTTAAGGAATTTGAATTGCACAGTAAATAAATATTAACTGAACTTGTTATTCTGCAGATTGAGACGCAAAAAGTAGACATCAAGGCGGAGAGTAAGATTGGGTCGCTGGATAATATGAAGCACAAGCCTGGCGGCGGCGACAAAAAGATTTTTAATGATAAGGACTATCTTAGGCAGACGAGCTCTTCGAATGCGGAAAGTGTCAGTGGTAGTGGCTCACAGGTACGAAACTAATGACATTGTTTTATTTTATTTTTTATTATTTTCATATAAATTATTGACGAAAAGATTGAGCATTGAAATATAAAATTGACAAACTTTTCAGATTTTATTTCCAATACGAATAATATTCATTGTATATTATTATAAACAATAAGTACCTTATAAAAAATCGATGTTGGGATCCTACATAGAAATTTCACTCTGGAAACCAAACATGATCCTAACTTTTTACTATAAGATTCTATCTTGATTCTTAGTATGTTCTTTTCTAGTCATATATAAGTTTCTATACTGTGAAAATCTAGCTAAGTATTTAGATTGAATTCTTTAATGTTACTAAAAACCGAAGTGGGGTCCTATCTGGTTTCCAGAATAAAATTCCTATGCAGAATCTCAAACAGTTTTCTTTTAACAGATTAATATTACGATACAAAAATTGATGACAATTGAAAGAAAACAAAATGAAGGTCACATTGAGTCTTATTAATCTTACAGAATAATTTAAACATAAAATATATGTTTTTTATTTACTATTTTTTTGTGATTCCATTTACTCTGTCACGAATTAAACCGCGATTCTTACAAAAGATTATAAGACACGAATTACGAATATTAGAGGACAATTTGAATCGAATCAAAATGACATGAACTTTTTTAAACGAACGAAAAAAGTATCTTTAGAAATTAGGTCGTTTCGTGCTTCGTTCTCACGCACGTAATCGCTTTTGCATGTTAAACACCGTTGAGCTTACAACAATTGAGAGTAAACGACCTTAGGATTGCTCCTACTTTTATTTCGAGATCCACGATAATTTATAGCCTCTATTAATAATCTGATAACTGATTTAAATTTTCATATTGTCATTCGACAGAAGAGTCATTTAGATCGATCTTTTACAACAATATATCAACAGTTAAGCGCAAAGAAAAATATATTGATAAGTAAACTTTCAAATATATATTAAGGTTACACTAATTCAGAGACAGGGTCTGCGGATAAGAAGTAATTTTTCCTGTTGGGAGTCACCCGTAATAGTGCAGAATATTTCTGGTACATTCTAAAATCATTTCAATTATTCCAATATTCGACTCTAGGAATATTCCTGGTATAGTTTTAGAAGATTAATATTCTAAAAATATACCATAGATATTTCTGCAATTGGGTATAGAAAAGTTATTTGAAAAATCTTGTTGGAATATCTTGAGATATTCTGTGCCTTTATAGGTGATCTAACCACTCTGGTGAACAAATTTAGCTAGGATCCTAGGCAGGAAATAAGCCAGCATTGGTATGAAAACGCTGGTTATCAAAGAAAGAAAATGATATGATTTATTACTAAAAATATTAGGATTACGAAGGAAAATAAAATGGATGTTGAGAGGGAAAGAAAAGCGAAATATAAACATTGTATTCTGCAGAGTCCGATACCATCCGGTACGATCAACGATGGCAAGAACGAGCTGCCCACGTAGGACGAGAGTCTCAACCAAGAATGCTAAGTTGTCCGATTCGGTTCATCTCACGAAGCTAATATTGTTCTGTAAAATCTACAATTGGGTGACGACTAGAATTTTTTCTAGACAAAAGCAGCGACCGAAATCTTTTACTTTAAATTATTATTGTAGTTATAAAATTTACAATGTTTTCGTAACGGATATCATAGTGTACACTGAATTTAATCCTTTGAAGAACATTTCTATAAGAAACCGAAGATTCCAACACATGGAAAAATTTAATCCGACCGCGTAGTATTATGCGCATAAATAACATCAAAGCTGACCAACGGCAACTCGTGGTTAATACTACATTATTAAGAGAAAAAAGTTATATTAAAAGTTACTATACCTTCCCCGATGTTGGAAAGGCATTGTCTATGATGTTCAAGTTTTTTTTATATTAGTATTGTATATTTATCTACATTTATGACGATTATTACCGAACATATTAAATTTTACTATAATAACGTACATGAAATTTTATCCTATCGGCGTGGTAAAATTACAGACACCATGGACGAAATTTATCTAACTCCAGAAAGTACAGTAATTATATTAATATACTTTATATTATATAGTTAAATACAGTTTCACCAAAGAATTTTGTTTACTCGACATCATTTACTTCAAGGGATTAAAACAACTTGTAATTAATTTTCATATAGTAAGCCTCTGTGACAATTTAGTTGACGTAGATTTGCGTATTTTAAGGATAAATAATGTGCCATTTATGTGCAATCATTACTTACAATTATGCTGTATATTAAGTTGACATTCCGTTATTAATACTTGTGAATGTAAAAAAGAATTTATTATAGAATATGACGTTGTCGTATGTTTTTGTATAATTAACGAAAAGAGATATCATGAAACGAACAAAAAATTCTACCTGTATCGTTCTCGGTGTAAATCAGAGGCTGATTATATGGAAATATTTTTTTTCGTTTTTACCAAAGGAGAGTTTTATGGTCGGTTAATACAATTTTTGCGATACACCACATTCGTTTCTTGTAATATGTATAAGAAGTCTGTTATACAACAGTAACCGTAAACACGAATAATAGTACACCGTATCATTTTACTCAAATAAATTTTATATTATTATATATAGACATACATTTTGAATCTTGAATAAGAGAACCCTTTTCATTGTATAACAGGCTTTCCGACTGAGTAACATGTAAAGCATTTTATTAACGTACTTTTTGAAAAAGTAAAATTTACACCAATTAAAGGGAACCTTCCAACTTTATTTATAAAACCACCTTGGTAAAAATGTTTCCCTGGCAAATTCCGCAAAAAGCTCTAAGCAATTCTGAAAAATTGTTACATTTAGCACTTTGTAAAAATTGTCAGAATTCATTATAATTTTGCAGAATCATTCAAAAAAATCAGATTTATCCAGAAGATTCATTTGATATTAGTTGATGAGGATATTTCAACATTTTTTATATAATCATTAGAACTTTTCAGCATTTTTGTATAAAAAATAAAAATTGTTGGAGTTTTGCCAAATTTGCCACAGAAATATTTCCCCAGGGTAATAAGTGTAATAATTATAATTAAAGTTATAAGAACGATTGATAGTATCTTTGGATTATATTTATTGTTACTAAATTTTGATACATTGATCATTTTATCGAGAAGGAAAAGTTATGATATGAGAATCCTGTTGTCATAGTTTTATTATGAAAGGATATCAATTGTTTTTTCTATTGATTAGGAGTGCGTTCATTGAGGTCCATTAAAACAACGCTAATGGACGAGGTAACACGAAGGACTATTTACATGGCTTTCACACCAAATCAATCAATCAAACAATCAGACACAACTCGGAATAACGATGCTTCTAAAGGAAGGTGTATCGTCTAAACCGACCATCACATCACCCATTCAACTTTTCTCCTAAGTCTGAAAAAAAACAATGGATCATCTGCAGAAGAGTTTGCCTATAATTTAAAATGCATTAATTAATTTTCAAAGTTCAATTACCTGAACAAATTTACGATTACTTACAAGTTTTGATTACTTTAATTTTAGTGAGATACGTCAAGTGTGTGCGAACTGTAATATTTTAATTCTTTACTATATTGATATATTTACATAAATTATAAGGATTTCTTATGTAATATCTTTTTAAAATATTAGTATTTGATAACAAATAAAAGGTAATTTCAATAGCTAAAAGAGTGA
Source organism: Leptoteleia sp. ZL-2020 (assembly GCA_022817305.1). Taxonomy (NCBI): domain Eukaryota; kingdom Metazoa; phylum Arthropoda; class Insecta; order Hymenoptera; family Scelionidae; genus Leptoteleia; species Leptoteleia sp. ZL-2020. Next base: position 6,388 of record JABFPN010005613.1, read on the forward strand.
TACATAGATTAATCCAAAATGAATAAATTTGCTAGAAAGTCTTTCTAACAATATAACACTAATATTAAAAATTAAAGATACATAATAAATGTTTATCTATTATCAAATGATAGTGAGACACAAATATGTAAGAGGAACACTTATGTTTGTAATATAGTTTACATACACGACATATCTCTTTGATTTGGGGACATAACAATTTTAATTTATAGGCAGATTTACAATATTCCATTAATACAATTACCTATAAGACGAAGATGTAAATATTAGATGTACACAGAACGCGCAATTCAAAACTATAGAAACAGGCATAAATAATTATGATAACAATGACATAAACTAACGATTGATTATTCTATTGTTCAACAGACAATGAATCCTTCGTTACTGATAAGAGAAAGAAAAAAACTGATGTGATTTAATTTTCACTGCTTAAATATAAGACATCTTAGAGAAAAACCATTCGTATAGATATCGCAATTCTTTAGCTTGGACGACAAGATTGAAAGATATATGAAATATAATTTAATACTTATGAATATGATGAAGATTATAAAACAGGAAAATGCAAATGAGAAATCAGAAGCATAAAAATAATAGTGAAATCAAAAAGAAACGCGCCATTAATCTCGAAACAAAAGAATCGCATGGCGAACATTCTTTGTGTTACAGCAAATCTCTTACAATCATTCTTTCGTTACGTCTGGGGTCGGAAACGCCATTTTGCGCCCTCGGGAGTTTCGGAAAAGTGGCGTTTCTCGCTCCCTCGTGACGAAAATATCGTACGCGCCAAAGGAGATTCACGAAAATCCATATCCCGTGCGATTTCGAACCTTATAAACTTCGCACTGCGGCACGGATTTCCATTCGAATCTACCTTGGTGCGTAATATACTATTTATGTAGAGGTGTAACGCAAAACCATTGCACCGCTTGTACTTGGATTACTACTATCGGTTTGATTAATTCGCATATATGTTATATTTGGAATTAAACATAATTACATACTATGCAAAAAGTATATATTATATTGGCTAATATTATGTATTTGCACTTCGTGCGATTAACGAAATGAAACCGCAATTCCGCAGCGTTGTTCAACAATGTATTGTTTTATCGTGACTTAATAATAATAATAATTCTGTTTTTTAATATATTACTGCACATTATTTTGCACACTATTTTCTCCGCCATTTTCATTCGACAGGCACTTATTATTTACTTATTTTCAATGTAATTTAATGTTTAATAATATATATTTTATGTTAAATTTGCTATATTTCATTCTTATTTAGCGGGAAAAAAGTAACCAATGTCAGACCTTGGAGAAAAGTACACTTTTCTTCTGAGACCGACCACGGTTCTTCTCGCAAAATAGAAAAGAATATTGGCACTTTTTAACACTTTTTGCGACAAATTATTTCTGGATTCAGTTACGATGCTTTTGATAACATTACCAACATATTTTTTCTCAGTGTATTGAAATAAACAAATTTATAGTCATATTATTAATATATACATTCATTTATACATATATTAGAATTATAAAAAATTAACACGTGAAGTAGAAAAATCACTTGGTAGTTAAAATTACAACACATTTAATTGAAGTATCGTCGCCGTTTCACTATCCTGTCATCCAATGCCTGTCACAATTCAGCGTTAAGGTCAGTTTTATTCAACATATATTTTAATTTTATAATTGCTTAAAGTGACCAACATGAATTTGTCCTCTTATCATTTTATATGGCCAATATACTGTAATTATTTGATTATTGTGTTGCTACAATTTTTTTATTTTTTAAGAAATGTAATATTAATATATTTTAATTACATGGGTCATGTTTCGTTTTAATCATAAGTTCATAAACAAACAATTATAGACCAAATCTATCCTTACTGAATCAAATCAATATAATAAAATTTGGGTGAAAATCATTTTATTAGGTACAACGACTTACGATTATAAAAGAGGAAAATCAAAAATCGAAGGATCGTACTGAACCTCAACCACCACCGTCAACTCCGACCCGTGTTCGTACTCCAACAAGTATTTCTTACTCCAATATAACACCTCGAGCGATACGATCGAGTTTAATTGGATCGCCAGATAAAACGTCCATAAGATTTGCCAGAGAAGTATTAACAGCGTCAAAAAAAATAAATGTAAACAGTTCCAAAGAGAAACCATTACGTTCTAATTCTCGAGATTCATATAGATGAAAAATCAACTCAATCAAATGAATTACTAATTACAAAATACAGGCAAAATTTTAATGTCATTGCAATTTCTTTTTCTTTATAAAATAAATTATTTATTGAAGTTTAATAATATTTTCAACTTTAAGCAAAAAAAAAGCATGTTTATTACCCATAAATTGCACAGTTTAGTTTAATCACGAGTGCTTTTTAATTTATAATTATGATTTATTAATTATAAGAAGTATTTCTACTAAATCAAAAGAGTCTTTCTTTTAACTATCAGAATGCACCTTGACAGGTTAATGACACTGAAATACTTTATATTATTAAAGGAAATATTAAAAAATAACTGATTCAATTGCATTTAAACATTGACTTTATTTATTTACATAATGTTCGCATCTTAAATCTCATGTAAAGTTAAACAATAAATTAATAAATGGATATCCAATTTATTATTGTTTACTATAAAACAATATAGAAATGTTATTAAAAAATATGCTATTATTTTTGTTTAATAACTCCTGTCAATTTTATGTAAAATCCACATGTGACATGCTACTATTTTGTTTATCTTACAAGGTTCTTATATTAGTTTCCTTATAAAAATATTATAAAATGTATCAATAAATCACTATTAATATATAATCAGTCTTTTTTTGGCATTGGTGGCGGTACTAACTTCACATCCTCAAAATACGGGTGACTGAGCGCATCAAGCGCAGATATCCGTTCATTTGGATTATAAGTTAATAATTTCTGGAAAAAATAATAAAATTACATTGCTACATATATTAACTGCAAATTAGATAAAATTAATTTAATAAAAAAAAAGTAAATAAATTTCTTAAATATACTATATAAAAGTAAAGCAATGAAAAATGTTAGATTTAATTTTTATGATACTTGTTGAAAGAAGGATAATCAGTTCTTAATTTGATTATACATGCATCGTCATGTAAACGTTGTAAACATGTCAAAGAAGAAAGAAGAGACCTTTGAAGTCTTGAAAATTTAAAAATCTGAGAAAAATAATTAGTAATATTTTTAAGGTAAACTTATAATGTATAATAACAATTTTTTATACGGTTGTTATGGTTGTTTTTACAAAGTAGAAGTTAATAATTATAATTATTATAAAATATAAATTATTAATAAATAGTACTTGAATGTATTTACCCTAAATAAATCTAATCCATCTTTACTAAAAGATGATAAAGTCTCACTTAAATCACAAGGTTCCCATTGAGGAAACATTGATTTATAATCAGGTAAGTTTGAAACACCAGGCCATATTTTTTCATCCGGAGTTCCCAATGTACGAAATATCCTAAATAGTTGATCAATTTCTGAATCACCGGGAAATAAAGCTTTCTTTGTCGCCTGAAATAAAAAATGTATAATTTATATATTTATAATAAACAAAAATTGTTTTTGTTGACCAAACTGTTAAAGCTTTGAACATCATTATATCTTCTTTTTTTAAATGCTAAAACGCTAATGTATTTGATAATAAAAAAATAATAAAAATATTCAGATAATGTATAAATATAGAAGTCAGAAACATAAGCATTCATTTGCATTTATATATAAATGTATTAGTATGGTGCTAAAATATAATTTTTTTCAATTTGTTCATCTATAATACATTTGTAATATAAAACCATTCCATTTTTCTTAACAGTGACTACAATACAGTTAAACAAATATAAAAATATTTTTTGAAGTCATGAAACTATGATATGAATAGATAAACTTCATTGACATTAGAGTTACAAAAAGAATATGATAAGATTATTTAAAAAAATTGTAATATGATATAATACCATTTCAGCAAAAATACATCCAAGACTCCAGACATCAACAGCTGTTGTATATAACTTAGTTCCTAAAAGAATTTCTGGTGGACGATACCATAATGTTACAACTTCATGTGTGTACGTCCTAAGAGGTACTCCAAACATTCGTGCTAGGCCAAAATCAGCTAATTTGATGTGGCCTTTATAATCGATTAAAAGGTTCTGAGGTTTTAAATCTCTATGCAATATACATTGTAAATGACAGAATGCTAGAGCCCTTAAAAGCTGATTTAAATAACTCTAAAAAAAATAATTCATTATTAATCCAATAACAATTTTTACAATTAAATGTAGTTTACTTTTAAACCTTTATAAGTCTTATCATATAATATTATATAAAAAGAAGAAAAATGAAAAGTTGTAACTATAATAAAATTAATTTAAAAGGACTCCAAGTAAAAATGATTAAAATCCATAGTTTTTGTTGAATCATTCAGAATTTTTTAAAATTTTTATGCTGTTATAATAACATATTAAAATCAGTTTTTTTGTTTCTCATAATTTTTAATTGTTTTAATGTAAAGGAAAGTGCTAAAAGATTCTTTTTATGCATAAAAGAATCAACATTTTTATGAAAATTGTTATTTTTGTGCCCTGAATGTAATTTTAATAAATTATTATAAATTTAATAGAACTAATTTCTTTAAAAATATTATAAGATTTATAAATTGATCTCTTGTATTACATACTTTTATAAGAGGCTCCTGAAGTCCAGATTTAACACTATCTAATAACTTCTTGAGATCTTGTTGTAAATATTCAAAAACAAGGTATAAAAATCCATTACTATGAGCAATATCAAATAATCGCACAATATTTGGATGTTGTAGTTGTCTTAAAAGGGATATCTCTCGAATTGCTGTAGATGGCACACCTTCACTATCCCTATAAATTTATAATGAAATTAAATTTTAAAAGCCTTCTGATTGTATCTAAGAACAATATGTTTCCATTTAATAATTAAAATTTATTGCAGACCCTATCCTTAGAGAGCAAAAGGACGAGGGTATACAACATGTCTTAATGATCTTTTTTGCACCTTAATTATGTTGTCTTGTACAAGACAAAACAAGATAAATTCTTCTTTGTTTCATTATTATTATTAAAACCTTTAAAAGCAAAATTATAATTTTTATAAAGGAACACTAAATAATGTGTTAAAAGTATAGCCAGATTGTAGGATCAATAGTTAATATATGATTAATATATCAATAGGATACTTATTATTATTACATAACACTTATACATAATAATATACATTAATAGACTTTCACATTGATAATATAATAAAAATAACTGTGTTTATAAATAAATAAATATTTAGTTTCCTATAACATTATCATAACATTTTAATTTAATAAGTATCATGTTAAAACAATAAGATGTTGACGTGACCTAGATAAAATTTTGTTATTCATTTTATACAATCAACATACTTTTTTAATCAATCAATATTATACATTGTACTATATTACACTTCCACTTTTTTTAGAACATTACTAATCAAATATGTATTAAAAGTTTTGAGGCAATAAATCAAATTGCACAACCTATCTTCCTTTAGACAGTTGACTAAAAATTTCAGACGAAAAATATAATAAGTCATAGAAATATTGTGTCGGAAAAAATTTCTTGATATAAAAAATAAATAATCTAATTTTTGTACAAAATCAACAATTTAAATATTAATAAATTTATAGATTTGACAGGAAAACATTTATTAAAAATATTTAACTCTTTTTTTTTAAACAGTGTTTTGTGCATTATTTTAATACGCATGTTATATAGGTAGAGGTTCATGAAATGTTAAAAATAGACATAATTGAAGCATTATTAATTTGATATTGGAAAGACATCTTGAATGCTAAAGATGTGATATTAATAAGCAAATATAACTTACGGTTCGAGTCTAATTTTCTTCAATGCTACCATTCTTCCCGTAAGTGTGTCCTTAGCTTTGTAAACAACTCCATAAGACCCTTCGCCGATCTTTTCAATTCTTGTAAAATTGTCCATATTTCTCCTCTCCGGGTCTTCCTCGTCGTCTTTATTAGTCGCCGTTGTTTATGAAACTCAGTGACTCAAGTATATAATTGAAGAAAATATGTCAATACTTGAAATAATTTATTATCAAACCCTTTAGAGTATTCGATTGCAATTAATACTCTTCGCGCGCTTTGCAGCGTCCTTAACCTAAACTGACTAAAGAACATTAACCTTAAACTGTTTGACAGGAATGACAAAAATAGTAGAACTAAGCAGTGATCCCAGTCCCCAGATCGTGGGTTTTTGGGGCGATGTCACGTGACGCTTGGGATAAAATGACAGTGGCGCCGCGTGTATTTATGAACTATCTTATCGCAGGAGTCGGTAATGTCGTTTATGTATGCTTTTCAGGAA
>JABFPN010005614.1:0-12847 GCA_022817305.1 Leptoteleia sp. ZL-2020
ACGTTTCTTACGGAATTCCGTCCGCCCCTTTTTGTCCTTCTCACCGCGCACTGACATTCCATCGCTGAGATTTACATTTCCCCGACGAGTCAACTGTTAATGCAATTCATGGTTATGTGCAATTCGGTAATCGATCTCGGGAATTCGTACTTGCCGTCTTTATTATTGTTATTCGCTTGATTGTTAAATATTGCTCGAATAATAAATACTCTCGTGATTATAAAATCTGGCTGGTGTCAAAAATTTTTTATTTTCCTCTCGGATGTTATTGATTCGTTATCCGCTCTTCTTGTTCTTCACTTTTTTTTTGTTTATCCCGATATGGAAATATTAAACTTTTAAAGTATAAAACTTTTATTGTTATTATTTATAAAAAATGATCGTGTTTTTACTACTCTGTCTTTTAATATTGATATTTTTGTTATAGGGCGAGTAAATGTTTTTAAATCATTTCCTTTTATTTCGGCAATCTGTTCGGATCCGCCTTCTTTTATTGCATATAATTTTTGTTACTTTGAAATAATCTTATTATATTTATGTTTTTTTATGAACGATAAAAGTTTTGTTTAGACGGCTAATAATCCAGTGAGATACGGAGAAAGAAAATTGGTCAGCGCGAAAAGTTTATATCATTTTATTTTGGAGTAGTAAAGTTGACGGTTGGCGTCGCACTTGCCCCAGAACACTTTTTACACTTTTCAAGCAAATTCACCAATCAGGGGCCGTGTTTTCCAAACCAACGTAAAAAGCGCGGCAATGAGAATTGGACTATAATTATGGCAAATTATGTGCGTTTTTCTAAAATAAAAAGTGAAATGAATGTCCGCGAGCAGTTTATATGTGCTGATGATTGTATTTGAAATTCTGCTCATTATGATCAGATTAGTATATTGCGAATTGTTTCGTTAGTGTTTGACCATAATAACCGTTTTCTCGCGATATTTTCATATTATTTTTTTATGTCTTTACCTTTATATTTCGCATTTCCGGTATCAGGCAAAATTTTTAAATATTTTCATTCTCTTTTATTTACCTAACATATTTTATTGTCACAGCCTATCTTATTCTTTAAATTTCAACTCATTTAATAATATTAACAAAATCAAGAAATGAATGTCAAATATCCTGTATTCTTTCATTCTTTAAAAAATGCTCAATTTTATCATAAAAGTGGAAAAAATCAAGGCTTAAGATTTTTTTTGTTAAGCTTCATGGTATTTAATCTGATAAGATATACAACTTCCTCGTTCACTATCTATTTATCTGTGTGGGAAATATGAATAATGTTTACTGTTCACTTTAAATGTACTTTATTAAATGTTAAAAATATTATTTCAATGCCGGTTACATTATTGCCCGATAAAGAAGTGTTCTGAAATAAAATTGCAAATATTATATAATGTATATTAAATGGAAATGAATGAAAACATCATTTCTTGTTAACCTCGTTAAATCAATAACTGAAGTAAAGTCCAATTTGAAGCGCAATACTGAAATGGAAGCAATTCAATAGCAATGATCAGGCCAAAAATTATTTCATCATCCGTCAAAAGATCAGTCGATCGTCATTTCCCTAGTTATTCAATAAATTAAAACCAATGTTTTCATGTACACTCATAAAAGTAAGTACGATAGTAAATATTACTGTTTTTAACTTTGTTTTGGATGCATGTCAATCTATGAATAAATATGACTGGTTTTAAAAGTAAAGAGACCAATTTTAAATGAAATATTTACACTTAAAGAGGAAATTTTCCTTTTTAAAAGACAGTAATTTTGATGAAGAACTAACACGGATTTCAAAAAAAATAAAGCAATATTTTCTCTCTTTTCTTTAAGTTTACATTGAGGAAAAATTATTTGAACAATTATTATACTGTACACAGAGAATTAAGATTAACAAAAACTATTGACATTGTTAGTAAAGTAGTCGTACACTTACAAATATTGAAAAATTACTACACTGAAAGAAAAAAATATTAATTTTAATATAAAGTTGACTAGTTTGGCATTATACTTGCAGAATATCATTATACGGCAAACTAAATTATGAAAATTTATTAAATCACTTTATTAAAAATTGTAATTCCATATATAGTTTTGTATAAAAAATTTTCAATCCGGGCCAATTTCACATCGTCTGGGCCAACGCGCAAGGATTTTTCCAAAAGGGTTGAAAACGTTTTACCCATAACTCATGAACCCCCACAAGATTTTACCCCCCTATAATTTAGTTTTACCCCCCCCCCCACTGAAAATGGGCCTGGACGAATGTAAAAAATTTGTCACTCTGGGCCAAGTTCACACCTATGGACCAACCCTTGCGTTCGCCTGGACGATGTGAACTAGGCCTGGATTGAAACATATTTTATATTTAGGTTGGTGCTCCAAAGGACCGAAATTACGTCCAACGATGTCCTGGACCTGTGTCGTTAGTTTAGTTGGATTTTTAATAAATAGATTTACCCAATCTGTTCAACTTTTGAGGGTTACGACGCCGCAACGCCATTTATTTTATTAAAATTCATTAAAATCTAACTAAACTAACGATGCGGTTCCAAGATAACGTTGGGAGTAATTTTGGTCCTTTGGAGCATATCCCTAAAGTTGATAGTTTAAGAGTTATGAGCGAAACAGTGCGCCGAACTCTACCCAGACGCGCTCCTAGGGACCGTTCAGTTTTTTGGCCATATCTTTTGAACGGCAAGAGAGCAACCTTTTTTTTTTTAATTTTATTGTAATCAGCGTGAAAAGATGCATTGATTTCATGTATTAAAACCCCATGTCAGGGGGGGGGGGGTAAGTGGGTACATAGTTACCAAAAATATTTGTAGGTAAAACATGGTCTAACGAAGGGCTTTCGATTTCCATGTTTCACCCCACAGCTCGGCAAATTTTCCGGGCTTGTGAAATTAGTCCGGAAATTTTGTTTTTCGTATAAAAAAAATTGAGAGGGGGTAAAATGAAATGTGTTGGGGGTAAAATGTGGTCTAACGATATACTTTCGATTCGAACGTTTTACCCCCCCCCCCAGCCCGGAAAAAATCCGGGCCAACTTCACAGACCTTTGGTTTCTAATTTTTAATATTCTTTTTTCTTCGTGTATCCTATGTTAGTAAAAAGCTTAGTAATAATGAAACATATGGTCCATATATGGTGCATATATGTTTTAACAATTTCATATAAGGAAATAAAAATTCATAAAATGGACACATTTTTCTGTGGCCACACGGGAGAAAATAATGGCATAGGATCAACATTGCTGGACAATCAACAATTTTTTCGACACTTAATATTTCTAACTAATTAACCTTCACGTCCGAAATTTTTGTCAAGTGTTGAAAGCAAGATGGAATGCTGAGTGTGTGCAATATAGTTTGTTGCCTCTACACGTAAATAATAATTATTACAATAAAAAAAAATTAAAATAATAATAACGTATATAAGATGTAAATATTAGATAGCGTTTCGTTTCTGATTGTTAGACAATGTTGGCCATACACTGTTGATCCTACATGGTCAATTAATAAGAATTATACTGTCAATACAATGTGAACCGTACTCTGTCGGTAAAACAAAAGAAGGTGCGTTGTTAGGCCAACGCAATACATCGTGTTCATCTTGCATATTTCTTCTATGTTGAGTCATGGTCATTTTGCTGTGAACCATACAACGTATTTTTTTGTATATGTTCGATATATGGTAATAATTGATAAAATATTCTTATCATACATGCTCTTAATCATTTTCTTATACTGATATTACTTATTGTCATATATCGACCATATATGGCCGTATATGGATTGAGTAATGACATATGTCCATACACTTGACTCCCACACATTTGTTTTTCCAGCGCAGAAAGTTACTGCGCAACTGCAATACGTGATTTCATTATTTTAAATCTTATTCAAATTTGGCGGGTTTTTTGCTATTCAGTGATTAGCCAGACTAAAGCAAATGTATAGAAGAAAGAGAAGCAAATGTTTTGAGGAGAAAATAAGCGAAAAGCAAATGTATGGAAGTCGAATGTATATGAATTTTATTTCCTTATATGAAATTATTTAAACATATATAGACCATATATGGAAATGTCAGCATTCTGACATATATTGTCAGTTTTCTAAGAATAATTGTTAACAAATTGATACATTATACTAACTTAAGATAGTAATTTCTCCAATTTTGCAAACATGTGACCAATTTATTAACAATGTAAATAATTTTTATTAATCCTTTCCCTCCTTGTAATAAAAAGTATTGCACAAGATTATAGGACAACTAAATTTTATAATATTTATATAATAAATATGATACGTAGGCAAGCTGTGCCTCCTCCCTCCCTCCATTTGATACCGTACAACAATTGTAACCAAAATTTTTCGCAGTTTAACAATTGATAAAGAAAACTGTTTTGTTTTTTGGCACTGGTAAGATAATTTGGGTTGGATTGTTTGTCCAAGATAACCTATCTATTCAAATACAACCGGTGTGAAACGCGTGCGTGTCTTTTATGAATCATCTTGGTACACATATAATAACGCGTGCGTGCGTGTTTGGGGCCCTCGCTCGAATACACGCACTCCTTTATAATATATATATATATATATATATAATGTCACGCGGCCGGAAAGCTCGCGAAAAAAGGGAGCTTAATAAGCGCAGCGTCGTGCCTGCCACCTGATGATAATCAATAGTTCAGGCACTAAGAAAATTGCAAGTCTCGAAGTCTTGTTGCTGCGCGGGGAGAGAGAGCAATATTTTATACACCTTTTCCAATTTAATCTTCATTAAAGTTGGACACTGTTTCCCTTTTATAAATACGCTATTTTGTCTGAATTAAAAACCGATTCCATTAATGTTGATTGTTTATTTTTTTAATAGATCGTGAAATGTTCATTTTCGTTTGGCAAATATTTCCAAGTTGGTTTGGAATTTTAATTGTTAATTTTTATGCACTGTTTTAGAAACTTTGAGATATAAATGGAATTAAAATTGTAAGAGATTATCGACAGTTGTCTGCTTAGCAACAATCTTCCTTTATAAAATGAGTCAGTGGGAACAAATAAGTATGACAAAGTTGCTATGATACCTTATTATGTCTAATAGATTTTCTATATAATATTTCGATAATATCTATTTACATTAAATAAAATATACTTATCGTAAATAGAAATATTCTTACATTAAGAATGTTTACAAATATTAAATAGAAAATCTGTTAAACAATCTGTTGCACTCAAAATCTGTTTTGAGTGCAATTTTTTCATTGTACCCATGTAAAAATCTCAAGAGAGTATTGACTGGGCCCTTACTAGGTTGCCCCAGTTATATTCCGGGCCCCGAGGAGGCACGCCCAACGTGTCCCACTAATGAATGTCATGCGTGCCCCTCTGGGGGGGGGGGAGATCGGGTTTGCCACTGGAGTAAAAGGGGATCAGCAGCGGGGACCAAATGAGGGCCCTGGCAAAATCGCCACATGAGGGCCCGGTTAAAAAAAACACGAAGGCCCAGTCAAATGTGCCAAATGAGAGTATTGTCAATTTCTTCTTGTGGTACATCTTTTTGAGCCATGATATGGTTTATCTGATCGGACCTCGCAAGACATATTCAAGCAGGCTTTTATTTAGCATGTCAGGCACAATTTTGGCGCCTCGTGACTTGTTTTCCCCCTCAGCTTTTGTCGAGTCTCGAAAGTAACGTCACCAGTTGATCAGGTCGGTGTAAAAACTACATCCCCAATTTCTTACAGATTAAATTTTATTGGTGATAAACGGAAAAAAAATATGAATTACACTACTAAATTTCTATTTAAGTTAGATATATTGTTTGGATATTATTAACACGGTTAAAAAAATTATAACTATCGTAGCCAAACAAATTCATGTGAGTCGAATTTATGAAAACTAACCTAGCTAGTTTATTCAATTTACGTACACTGTATGGCTGAATCAGTCATATAAATTTATCTAATCCTCAACACAGAGAAATCCACGTAGTTTTCATTTACACAATAAGGTTATGTTCAGTTCCTCTCAGGACTGATCGTGTATACAGTTTATATATCGTTTAAATATTGATTTTCGTCGATTTAATACATATGTCCTTCCGCAAATAGGATAAATTCTTACTGAATTAGTTAACAATTGCTAAATAAACTCATTTATCTACCAAATCGAATAATTTTTTTCCATGCATGCTGTATAAAAGTCTCATCGAAAATGTCTTGCGAGGTCCGATCAGATAAACCGCATCATGGTTCAAAAAGATGTACCACAAGAAGAAATTAACAACACTCTCATTTGGTACATTTGACCAGAAGAGGCCCAGTCACTGCCCTCTCGAAATTTTTACTTGGGTATATGTGATGTTTCAAAAAAGTGTGCTTTTTACACTTAGTCAATATCCCCATTTGAACAAATGTCTTCTCACTGAGAAATGTTTACAATTAAATTATTCAGTGACAGTAGTCAGTACCCTTTATTATTATCCAGGGCCTGCCCTGTGAAAACCAGAATGAGCTCCGACAAGGGTTTCAAATGGCATGCCAAGCGTGGAATACCGGATGAAAACCCGTACTCGTGCGGGTAAACCTAGTCAATACTAGGGAATGCCCTCCTAATACCCCGCAGGGGTCCAGCTGGGAGATCGCGTGGCATGCCACGGATGGCAAGCCCTGTAAATGCCCGTCTGGGCCCCAGCGGTTGGAATGGTTCGCCCGGTGAAATTTTTACTTGGGTATTCGGAACTTCTTTGTTTGATTTATAGGGAAATGATTTTTCTATTTAGTTAATTTCACCATGTTTCTATTACTCTGAGATGATTCAAATGTTTTATCTTTTAATTAACAAATTAAGGAAGGTAAAAATCATTTGTTATTATGAAGCAGAGTTTATTTTAATTTCAATTAATGAAATGTTAATTAATTACGCTATACAATGTAAATTGATTGTATGTCGAGCGGGTTTAAGAATTTAATTAATTTAATGACTGCCAGCGACGTCTTACTTTGTGCGCTCAATTAGTTCAGCACTTATTTTCGTTGGTATATCCCCGTTTTTTCTACGATACGTTACATAAAGTTGCCGAATTTGATCGTTAATCGGTGACTTTTCGAATCGGGAAATCAGTTTTTCATTCCGAAAATTTATTAGATTTGGAAACTCGAGGAACGTATTGGAAAGATTTGATGAAGTTATAATATGCTTATAAAGTAGTTGACAAGACTTTTTTCAACTTGAGTAAACTATACAAACTTTTATATTAAGATGAAATTGAGCTTTGCTATGATAATGATCAGAAATGTCGAGTCGACCTTAAAATCAATATAGATAAAAATCTTAATTTATCTCTTGTCTTTTTGTACACGCATTTCTACCATAATTGCAAGTTAATTAATTGATATAAAACATAACTACAATTAAAATTGTTTAACGCAAATCTTTTAAGGTATAATTTTAGTAATCTGTACTGTTTTTTGATGCCAATTTTAGTGCAATTTTTATTATATCAAGTTTATTTTATTATTTTCGAGGTTGTCTTAGAGGTTAGGCTGTAAACTTTGTTCTGATATTGTTGTTGACACTTTATTTCTATATTTACCCAATAGAATAAGGCTCGCAAGTTCTGAGCCTGGTGTGGCAACAATTGAGGTATGATAAAATTTGAAAGATAGTGTTACAATCGTTATATTCCGATATCGGAACCGAGCGGTAAAGCTTAGTCACAACAAAAAGTAATGTAAACGAAATGTGAATAAAATCAAAGATGATCCGCAGGTGTAGCATCGAGAGATCGTAGAAGAATATTAGATAAGACAATGATTATCGCTAGTAATAAGAAACCTTCCCTTTGTCCAGTAAAATAAAAAAAGGGAGGCTCGAACAGGCTAAAGAGGAGTACTAATTAATCATGTAGACAGTAACCACGTAGAATTAAATAAGTCCTAAACAAAACTAATTTATATTTCGATTGTAACCAAAGCTATTTAATAAAGAAGAATAAAGAAATTATAAAAATCCCGAGAAGTGGTAACAAGTTCAAAAACATTCTAATATAACTTGGTAGCAAACGACTACCCATATCGTAACAGTAGTTATATTTTGACGTTATAAGAAAGGTAGTTATCAACACGAGCCTAGGGACTGCACCATAGCAATAAAAAATGTCACTGCATTCATCGCAACTGCATTTTTATACTTGACGCCAAAACCAACTATTTAATAGAGTTTTGGTGGAAATAGTTCTGATTACTACAGTTTATATTTGTTACATCTGTATTCACAGTCATTACAACTATATATATCACAACTCTACAAATTTAGTTCTGACAACTTTGTAAATTTCTCTCAGTACATATATATTACACTCAGAAAAAACTCCGGTAATCGGTACTGCATACGTGGAGTTGCATTTGGAGTCAAATGTATAAGCATGTATTCGATACAACTACCCATTTAGAGTTGACATAATAGTGACAGATAGTAAGGAAAAATATATTATAAAAACTCTTGATTAAAAAATTGTTGTCGTAAACCTTTAAACCAAAGTTCTTCCAGTTTAACACATGTAGTTTTAATTTAGATTATTATACATTTAATTTAGATACTGTACATAATTTTTAATGAACATCTGAAGTATCTTTTACAATAAAAATTTAAGTTTAACTCTAAGATTATCTGTGCTTCATTTATTTACTGTAATCGATTTCAATTATAGTCATAGCCACAACTGCATATTGGGAGTTGACTCCAAAGTCAACTCTTAATGCGGAGTTGGAGTGAAAATGCTTGCAACAACTCCATTTACAGTTGCTGCAATCACATTTTCAGTTGTTATAATTGTTTACGCTTCAACTCAACACATGCTGTTGCGTAAACTGCACGAATTTTCCTCAATGATGGCTAGAATATTAGATCAATTATTGCCATATATCGACCATGTATGGCCATATATGAAATAAAGAAAAACATATATGCCCATGTATGAACTTTTTATTTTTTTATACGAAATTCTTGAAACATATGTGGACCATATATAGAACATATATATTTCATTTTTACTAGGATTCAGATGTATATCCGTCTTTCAGTTAAATGAATATTTTTCAAAAGCAAAAAGAAGTTATAAATGTTGTTTTAAATATTGTATAAAAATGAAACAGATATTTTTCCTTTTAACAAAGAACAATTTTTACTGAAAGACGGATATACATCTGAAACACAGTTAAAAACAATATTTTCTTCTGTCACATTTTTCTCAGTGTAATCGTATGAATTGCAATTATATATATATATATATATCTATCATAATGAAGTAAATAATGAAAAAGTTTGAATTGAAACGTGGAAAAAGATCATTTTAAGCCTTTTAAGAAAGTGTTATTTGTCATTAAAATACATTCACAGATAATTGAACTTGAACTAATAACTTGAAATGCAATATTTTATCGGTATAAATTTGTATTTAATATAAGAATAAATATTTTTGCCGCAGGAGATACATTTCAAAGCATTTTGTCGCTGCTGTTTTATATACGTATTAATCTAGAAGTATAGTATTAATGCGGGCATATATATTTTACCACCATTATCATAAACATAACTGTTCGTTTAATAATATTGCTTCATTAAAATAACTCTTGTTACGCCATTGCAAGGTAATGCTTTGTTACTTTGAAGGCAACCATATTCTTATGTAGTGCATTAAAGGTTCATAGTGTATAATTATTTAAAAAAAAATAATAATAATAATTTATTACAATGGACACAACGTCAGCAGAAAGTAAGAAAACGTCTCATAAAAATGTTGTGTGCTCTAAATATTATATTCTCTGATTTGAGGACGAAACTTTATCTCAAATGTTTTTTTTCCATAGATGTTTTTTTGTGGTTGAAATATCAGCAAAGGAAGTCTGTCTCCTTCATGAAAAGTTACATGCATCTTAATGCAATTTTAATGTTCAAATGCAAAGGAACTCGCGCATTTTTAAACGTAATAACAGTGTCATATGGTGGCATGTTAATGTGTATGAAAAAAAAAATTCTTTTTCTGAAACGTCTGGAATTTCGATAATTTTTTTCGCAAATATTACATCATGAATACAGATTTCTTTGAATTTGTATGCTTTGAATAAAGGATCTTTGCTAATTTGCATGATAATTTATGTTAAAATTTGAATTTGCCTTTATTCACGAAAATTAAATTTAACTTTGCAAGTTAAAAGGCATTAAATTAAAAATATGCTTCCAGGAAGTTTTGCCAATATATAACCAGTTTACTAAGAATGTCAGTAAATTTTATTAATCTTTTCTCTCCGTGTACCGAATATCAACATAAATGGAAAATTAGTTGATTAAAATTTGTTGACTTTATAAAAATAGAAATTCTATATGTTTACAACTTGGCCACCTCATTTCGACTTAGTTGAGTTCCAACTTAAATATTATAAAAAATTCATGTTTGCTTGTATTGGGGCATCCCGATTTCAACCAAACCGGGCTTCAACCGGGTTACCATTTTGGTGTCCATTTTTAAGGTGGTATTCCAACTGGGACCATATGAATACCCGGCGCTACACCCCGATCGTTTCCCGGTCTGGTTATTTAGTCGGGTTTCGGTATGGTCTCAACTATTACTACTTACGTAGTAATGAACGGGAATAGTAGATGTCACTTTACGAGTTCCAGCAACTGTGTGTTGCAATAAACATGAATTTTTAGGTAAAGTAGCAACTTTCGCGGCGGTAATAAAAATACATAAAGTTGCTGACATAGCAACTATTATTGCTAGTCTTGCAATTATTTTTCAGCAACCTAGCGGTTGCTGAAACCAGCACGAAATTTTTTTCCGTGTACAAAAGCGTTGTTATTGAAATTGGAATGCGCTGAAATATGAATAAGTGAATGAATGAATGAATGTAAAAATTAAGAGTTAAAAATGAATATTTATGAATAATTAATGAACGCGAGTCTGATAAGGTACGGGGAGTAATTTTTATCGTGAAATTTTCTTTGATGTGTGTATCTCCAAAAAAATGCATTAAAATATAGCTCAATCATTGGATTCAAAGCGAAATAACATTTCAGAGTATTCCGATATTGAATTTGTGAATAATTTGAAACATTTGCCCCGAAAAACGTTTACGTACGGTATGAATGCGAACAATCCGAACGGCATACCACGAACGTCATATGCTGAAAAATGCCCAAGTGAATGACGAGGCAGCTGGAAACTTCTAAGGGATAATGATCCTAAACATTTACAAAGAGAAGCTAACTATGCTCCACGTCACATTACCACAACGAAACGAACTGTTTGACCGTCGTTGTCTAGGAGGGGTGTAAAAAAGAATAACACTCACCGTGAGTACAAGACGTAATTTTTCTGACTCTTATAAAATAAAACTTTTTGAACTAATATTAAAGACTTTTGTGGAGTTTATATACTGATATAGCGGGTGAAACCACTTGCACTCAGGACAGTGTGAGTTGCAACATTTGGCTGCACAATTTTTAATAAAATTGACATTATTACAACAAGGACTGGTACAACCTCGTTCCGGACTGCCAAAATAACGCAACAACACAACCGAATTTTATCTTTGGACGCTGGGTTAATTGAATTGGATTCTGGAGTGACGAAACGACATTGACTTACCCGGTATTTGGATTTTTAAACAAAGTTTCAAATTTTGAAATTTAATTAATTCCAACGCATCACACGACGAGTTGCGAAGTGCTACAAATATAAATAAATTCAAAAGAGAATATGACGAATATTTAAGACAACTGAGAGAGGATTAATGTATATAGTTTGTTTATTTATTGATATTTTTTTATTAATTTATTTATTTATTATACGTGTATTATACACAAGAGAGAGAGAAATTTATTTATTTATTATACATTTATTATACACAAGAGAGGGAGAGGGAGAGAGAGAGAGAGAGAGAGAGAGGAAAAGTTCAAATAAACCCTTTAAATAAGGCCACGCACGAGCGGCACATCTCGCGCTCCATCTAATTAATCAACGGGACAAATGTGTATTTGGAAATCCTAATTAATGAATCTCGTCGTTATTTCTTTTGGTTCCGTTCGAACTGGGGTCAAAATAAAACTAACCGCGATGACTTAACTAAGCGTAATATAAATTTATATTACACCGTAATAACAGATTGACAAATTGTGCAGTAAGTCACTTGCTTAAATAATTACACTAAGAGAAAGAAATATTTTGAATGAAATTTTACTAGTTTGGCATTATACTTATAGAATATCATTATATGGCAAACTAAATTATGACAATTTATAAAATCAGTTTATTAAAAATAGTAATTCTATGTAGTTTTGTAGAATTGATCAATCTGTTTATAAAATTTTAGTAAACTATTTAATGACTGGTTTGTGAACGACATAGGCAATAGATTGGCGACGCTGATAAATAGCAACATCGAACGGACAAAACATAACATAAAGTGTTTGTCAAAGATTAAAATTCAGTTTATTAAAAATACTAATCCCTGGTTTCTTAATTTTTAATATTCTTTTCTCTCCGTTTAGGGAATTTCACGAATATCGCAAACTTAACAATGCGAATTTTGACATCATCCCATACTTGGGCAGTTAAAAACAGTAATTTGTAGGCCTGTCAATGAACGTGTTCGAACACGTTCGAACATTAACATCAACTGTTCGAACGTGTTCGAACAGTTCAAACTGTTCGAACAGTTCAAGTGTTCGAACAGTTCAGGTGTTCGAACAGTTCAGAGTTCGAACAGTTCAGATGTTCGAACAGTAATATATAAATAATTAATAAAAAATATTTTTATATAATATATTATATATAT
>JABFPN010005615.1:0-12846 GCA_022817305.1 Leptoteleia sp. ZL-2020
CATTAATAACTGAATATCGATGGCGGGAAATTTAAACTTGCTTAATTCATTAATAATTGTATACAGTTTAAGGCAGGTTACAACGGAAACAACCGAATAGAAATAACCAATGAAAATATACATGCGCTAGACACGTGCGCAATTGCGCCCCGCTGAAACTGGGAGCACTTCCGGTCTCGAGCTCGCTGAAACTGGGAGCGTCGAGTGTAATCACTTTTCCAGTGTATATCCTTAAATGAAACCTATTAATTTATATTTCTTTTTTCTCGGCGAACAAAAATTAAAAGATTAAATGAATACACTTATGTGGAAAACCAAATTATTAATATGTGTTAAATTAGTTTATTAAAGTAGTGATTCTATGTAGTTTCGTATAACTTCACAATTTGTTTATTAAATTTTAGTACACTATAATAATTGGTTTACGAACGACATAAGCAGTAGATTAGCAACATTTAATGGCGACATCTAACGGACAAAACATGAAATAAAATAAAAAGTGTTCCAAAAATTAGAATTTAGTTTCTTACAATTTGTAATCCCTGGTTTCTTAATTTTTAATATTCTTTTCTCTCCGTGTAATGAAAAAAGATAATGCATTAGAGTCCTCTCACTAATTGTTAAAAATGAAGTTTGGTAATACTGTCGTTTCTTACTCTTCTAACGAGAAATTTTTCTTAAGTGAAATGCATTGTTATGGTCATGAATTGAATGGTAATGTAGGAAGGATGGGGATGGAGATCAATTATTTAAAAATATTTCTAAATTAATTAAAAAGCTATTAATTAATTTTAAATAAAAATAAATAATTTTTTTTTGCTTGGAAAACTAATGTTTCATCTTAATAATAAAATAGTGCAAACGTTTCTATAATTGCATTAATTAGTCGTATAAATAATGCTTAGAGTAATGATAATAATGACATTTGTATATTTAATGAAACAGCAACCGCAAACACAACAGCAGCAAGCGAGTCAACAACAGACGCAGGCCAGTAGTCAGCCGCAGCAGACTCAGCAGCAATTCTCTACGAATCGTCCAATGTCTGCAAGTTCAACGGCAAACGACAGCAGTTTGTCGGGAGCCACGGCTCAGAATGTCGCAGCGTCCTCGAGTGGGCCGAGCCCAAACGCGACCCCACTAACGAACGGTCCGCAAAGTGCAACTTCGACGCCAAGCACGCCTCTGGTGCCGTCCCTGATGACGCCGGGTCAAGCAGTGACGACGTCTAACCAAACGCCGCCTCATCCTGGCACGACGCCTTCGCCTGCCGGCATCGCCAGTCTCGGTAAGGGCATGACCTCGCAGGAGCGTGCAGCGCTCAACGCCCCACGAAACTCGTCGATGTCATCGCAAATGGCCGCGATCACGGCGGCGCTTGACCGAGACAATTCGCCTAGTCCTCCCATGAATAGCAACAAAGGCAAACTGGATCTCATTAAAGAAGAAAATAGCGCGATGAAGATGGAGATTAAAACGGAGGATGGTGCGGAGAATCACCGGCAAGACCCGAGCGGCAAAAGCGTCAACAACGACGACACGATGAAGACAGAATTGAAAGTAGAACCAATGGACGAATCATCCGGCGGTGAAATCAAAAAAGAGTTGGCAATCAAAGAAGAGCCCGTGACACCCATGTCGAGTCAAGATACCTCTACCTCCGACATTAAGCCATTGGTACCCGAGCCAATCCAACCTACCGGCGCATCCACCGATAAGAAGCGCCAATGTTTGTTCAAACCGGACGACCTTCGCCAGGCGCTGATGCCCACTTTGGAGAGGCTGTACCGCCAGGATCCCGAGTCTATACCATTCAGACAACCGGTTGATCCACAAGCTCTGGGAATTCCAGATTACTTCGATATAGTTAAAAAGCCAATGGACTTGTCGACTATTAAGAGAAAGCTTGATACGGGACAGTATTGTGATCCATGGGAATACGTCGATGACGTTTGGATGATGTTTGATAACGCATGGTTATACAATAGAAAGACATCCAGGGTCTACAGATATTGCACAAAGGTATAATATATGCCGGGTTTTTTTTCTTGTAACATTTTTGTCAAACTCTTTTTGTCGTTGTACTAATTAATATTACTTCCTTTTAAATCGAGCGTTTAAGTCAATTTATATATTTATGAGCTAATGAGTCTCGCTATTTTTTCACTAAAACATCAAAATTTATTAACAGCTCTCCGAAGTATTCGAACAAGAAATTGATCCAGTGATGCAGGCTTTAGGATACTGCTGTGGACGAAAGTATACGTTCAATCCCCAAGTTCTATGCTGTTACGGTAAACAGCTGTGCTCAATTCCGAGGGATGCTAAGTACTACTCATATCAGAACAGGTCAGTGTTTTATTTAAACTCTGTCATATCCACTACTTTTATGTATACAATGCTCATGAATATGACTATAACTCAGTCTAATCATCTCTTTAGAATTTTTATTCAAGTACCATAAATTATAAATTTAATCATTTTTTATCATTGTAATTTAAAAAAAATATTATATATAAATTATAATAAAATTAGTTAATTATTTGATTAATTTGAAAATAATCGATGTTTTTGTTATGTTACTTTAAACTGCAATTTTGAAATAAATTTAACGTTTGTTAAATTTAACATATATTTTGGTACAACAGATGGTACAATTATTTGTATATTATTTGATTTACTTTCTACCTTTTTGTGGTCATTTTCAAAATCTCTAATTAGGTTGTTCATATACACGCGTAACTATTATCACGTGATAATTTGTTAATAATTGTGTGTATCTGAATAACCTAATTCGAGATTTTGATAACTACAAAAAAGGTCGAAACGTCAATTAAATAATATATAAATAATTTAGTCCATACATTTTGTTTGAATTATTTTTGTAACATAAATTATTTTTTTTGTATGTCATCTTCTGTGCCCTGCGGACAATTCAAAACCCACAAATACAAAATCCTTGTACGCTGATTGCTTGTGTTATCTGTGAACCTTGCTTTTGCTCCCAAACACAACGCATCATTTGATCTGGTACCCGGACAATTGGATCAAACGAACTGGACGATGTGAACCAATATCAATTGGCAATTTAAAAAAAAATTGTTCCATTGTCGTTTCAAAATTATTATTTAATTGAAACACGCGAAAATCTGATTGACTTTTAATGGATAAATTGGCTGTTATGTACTGGATCATTTGACAAAACTATTTCGAAAGCAGTCTAAAATCATATGGTTTTGTATCCAATAGATATACCTACTGTCAAAAGTGTTTTAACGACATTCCTGGTGACACCGTTACTTTGGGAGACGACCCAACTCAGCCTCAAACGTGAGTTAAATTTACATATTTAAATTTGTATCAAAAAAATTTCATACAACTTAACATTTTTATACATGTTTAAATTTATAAATTCACTTTACTATAACCATCATCATTGTTGTTATTATTATTATTATTATTATTATTATTATTATTATTATTATTATTATTGTTATTATTATTATTATATAATATTACGATTGCTTTTAATCAAAATTTTGTGTTAAACTTGTCAGTATTTGACATTTCATTTAGTATGTACCATTATTCAAAATATTGTAAATTAATCATTTAAAGTTTGCTAATTTATAATTATATAATTCGATAAACGTTAATATGTATTAATAAAATAATTTTATAGTGCCATCAAGAAAGAAATGTTCCAAGAGATGAAGAATGATCATTTGGAGTTAGAACCATTCGTTGTCTGTACGGATTGTAGTAGAAAAGTGCATCAGATATGCGTATTACACATGGAAGCTATTTGGCCATCAGGGTAAAAATAATTTTGATATAAATTTTAAGTTAAAAAGATTTTATTTCACATAATTGTAAACTGTATAATAATGAAATAACTTATAATCTTTGTTTATTTAATTTTGTATTTCTTGTAAATGTTTGAGTGTTTTACTCAAGGAACTTAACAGTTTAACTAATGAAAAAATCAAATTATATTTTACAAACAGATTCACCTGTGATAATTGCTTGAAGAAGAAGGGTCAAAAGCGCAAAGAGAATAAGTTTAATGCAAAACGGCTGCCTGTAACGAAGCTTGGCACGTATATCGAAACACGAGTAAACAACTTCTTAAAGAAGAAGGAAGCCGGCGCGGGTGAGGTCGCGATTCGCGTTGTCGCGTCCAGTGATAAGGTGGTTGAAGTAAAGTCCGGCATGCGTAGTCGTTTTGTTGAGAGTGGCGATATGCCCGGCGAGTTCCCCTATCGCGCAAAAGCTCTTTTTGCGTTCGAAGAAGTCGATGGAACCGATGTATGCTTTTTTGGTATGCATGTCCAAGAGTATGGAAGCGAATGCACTGCACCTAACACTAGGCGAGTGTACATCGCTTACCTTGATTCGGTACACTTCTTTAGACCACGGCAATTCAGGACAGCTGTCTATCATGAAATATTACTTGGATATCTTGATTATGCTAAACAGTTGGGGTAAGTTAAAATCATTATTTGTATCATTTAATCAAACTCTTTTTTTCCTTTTAATAATTTTTTTAATATAAAAAACTGGTATTTTGTAAGATATATATATATATAATTTATATAAGAAACTTATTTAATACATACTTTAATGTATTACAGGTACACCATGGCTCATATTTGGGCTTGTCCACCATCAGAAGGTGACGACTATATTTTCCATTGCCATCCTCAAGAACAGAAAATTCCTAAGCCAAAGAGGTTACAAGAATGGTACAAAAAGATGCTGGACAAAGGCATTGTTGAGCGAATAGTACTTGATTACAAGGTTTGTTATTACAATATTCAAGTATATACCAAACATTTTTATTTATTTTAATTATTTTGTAAAAGTACAGTTATATTAAATATCTTAAAAACTGAATAGTCTCTGTGTTCCTTGTTTGTCTTAATACAATAGCTTTCGAGTGTCAAATGAGACTTAAATTAATGTCCACATAAGCTAAGTTTTCGGATCATTTATTGACGAAAACAGAGGATTGTGTGAATACATTTCAATTTATTAAGTGTGAAAAAGTTTTATTTCAAGTATAAATTAAACGTTAAATGATTATAAAATAAATTTGATTTGTAGGACATTTTAAAACAAGCCATGGAAGATAAACTCTCGTCAGCTGCTGATCTGCCATACTTTGAAGGTGACTTCTGGCCTAATGTATTAGAAGAAAGTATCAAAGAATTGGATCAAGAAGAGGAAGAAAAACGCAAACAAGCCGAAGCTGCCGAAGCAGCAGCTGCTAATGCGGTAAGCTATAGTTAAATGTTAATTTTAATTAACACTGCAAATATCAAATTTCGAAAATTTTAATTTATATAAATATATTTATTTTTGGATTAGATTTTCTCCTTATCTGAAGATTCTGAAACTGGACCAGATGGCAAGAAGAAAGGTCAAAAGAAAGCGAAAAAGTCCAATAAATCGAAAGCAAATCCGCGAAAGAATAGCAAGAAATCAAACACTCCACAAACTGGAAATGATCTCTCAGCGAAGATCTTCCTTACGATGGAGAAACACAAGGAGGTTTTCTTCGTAATAAGATTACACAGTGCTCAGAGTGCTGCCAGTTTAGCTGTAAGTTTGTAAATAAATAAAATAAGTATAGAGAAATAGAAACAACATTCTGGTCAGATAGTAATATTCTACTATTTGTTTCAATTTATAGCCAATACAAGATCCTGATCCAGTTATTAATTGCGACTTAATGGATGGTCGCGACGCCTTCCTAACAATGGCTCGGGAAAGGCATTACGAATTTTCATCACTACGGCGTGCAAAGTTTAGCTCAATGTCCATGTTATACGAATTGCATAACCAAGCACAGGACAAATTTGTTTATACTTGCAATAATTGTAAAAGTCACGTTGAGACAAGATATCACTGTACAGTGTGTGATGTAAGTATATTTTCATTATACAGTCCGCATTAAACATTATTATTTTATTGGGAAAGGATTATAAAAATCATATTTTCTTTTTTTCAAAACCTTTGTAGGACTTTGACCTATGTATTAACTGTAAAGAAAAAGATGGTCATCCACATCACATGGAGAAACTTGGTTTAGATCTCGATGATGGTTCATCTCCTGCTGATGCTAAACAAGCCAATCCTCAGGTTTGTAATGGTTTAATTTTTAATATTTTTGCAATCCAGTAAACTGTTACATTACTCTTAAATAAATAATTCAATTAAACTACATATTTTTAGAAATAATCTTTTGAGACATGTTTTGTAATATATTTTATTTCCTATTTACAGGAAGCGAGAAAGTTATCGATACAAAGGTGCATTCAGTCGTTGGTGCACGCATGTCAGTGTAGAGATGCAAATTGTCGGTTACCTAGTTGTCAAAAGATGAAGAGAGTGGTTACACATACCAAAATTTGCAAAAGAAAAACTAATGGTGGCTGTCCTATTTGCAAACAATTAGTGGCATTATGTTGTTACCATGCGAATCACTGCCAGGAAGCCAAATGTCTGGTTCCATTCTGTTCTAACATTAAACACAAACTTAAACAACAACAACTGCAACAGCGATTGCAGCAAGCGCAACTTCTTAGGTCAGCAATTTTATCATTAAAAATAAATATATATATATCTTACTTTTCTACGCCTTAAATTCTTTTGAGCATTGAATAACAGAATTGATTTTTACGAAAATACGTTTTATTTATATATATATTCTTTGTGTTCTTTTTTAAACATAAATACGAATAATCTTTTTTTAATATTAATATTATAATAAATATAAATGGAAGAAAAATTAATAAACACATGACAATGAGTTAAATATATAAAATGTTTACAATATTTAATAAATATATTTCAAAGAAGTCTATTTGTTTACTCATTTATTGCAAATGACTGCTGAAATTTTGTAGTTGATAATAAGTAAAAATGATATAGTAAGTGACAATAATAATAACGTAAATGTATAATATATTCGATTACAGGAGAAGAATGGCTGTGATGAACACGAGACCAACTAGTCCAGTAGCTACGATACAAAGTGGCCAACAAAGTTCAAATACAACGATGTCCGCGGGTGTTGCAATGAAACCAGGCGTAAGTCCGACCAACCTGCCTAGCCCACATCAGCGGAACATTGGCTTGAAGCCGGGTACTCAACCACCCCCAGCTAATGTTCTTCAAGTTGTCAAACAAGTACAGGAAGAAGCTGCGAGGCAACAGACACCACATGTCGGGTATGGTAAAGTAACACCTGGCGCAGGCGTAGGTGTTGGGGTAGGAGTTGGCGTCGGCGGCCAGACCGGCGGTGTGATGCCACCGCCGCAAATGCAACGCTCAATGCCTGTGCAAATGCAAAACCCATCTAGCACACATCTTATTTCAATGGACCAATGGACACCAAGGTATTTTATTCATTTTAATATTAGTTGCAGTATAATCATATTCACAAGTATAATCAAACTTCTGTACTTATCCAGCGGTAAACATTCAGATTTTTTTCAGTTTGGTTTGCTAAAAACATGCATTCGTTCATTGAAACAGTTCAAATTTAAATTGTATGTATTATAAAATAGAGAAAAGAAAAAGTTATTTAAAGTTTCATGACTAAAATTATATTGTTTTGCGAAATTAAAACAATATTCAGTATTTTTTGGTATTGCTTCTAAACAAAAATATTTTCCTTTATTACAATTAACAAATAATAAATTTCTAAGAAGTGATGAATATTTTCAAAAGGCTGGTTATAAAAGGGATAAATACTGAAGTTTGACTATTTATCTGAATTATTCTCCTTAACGAAGCTTGATATAAAATAATTTTATAATTAAAGAAAAGATCAAAAAACAAAAATATTTGTTTCGTTTACTTTACGATCGTAAAATTTTACTACCTATTTTATTGTATTATACTCTACCTATCTTGTAAAGCTATATAGTGGTTTAATTGATAATAATTCTGTGTTTATTATTGTTATTTGTAATTAAATGTATAATATATTAATATATAATTATATTATATTATAATATATATATATAAATAATAATATAAAGTAATAAAATAAAAATGTATATATTGGCCTCGAGTCCAAACATGAAAGGAATTGCAGATATTGTTTATATTATGTCTACCCTTCTAGAAAATAATATTTATGAGATGTCGTAGTTTTCTTGCGAGTCATCTATACAATGATTTTACTGATCGTTTATATTGAAACATTATTTTATTATAATTATTTTACAAGAGAATAATTCATTTATTTTAAATGTTTGCAACTTAATAAGAATATATTTTACCTGCAACATATTTATATCACACATCTATTTTATTTGAAGAGAATAATTATTAAACCGTTGAAATTAGCTATCAACAAAATTACAGTAGGTACCAGCAGAACGCTGTAATGCAGCAGAATCCAAATCTGCGGCAACAGGCTCCCCAACAGCTGATGCAACAGCAACAACAGCAGCAGCAGCAACAACAACAGCAGCAGCAACACCAAGGTCAGCCAGGCATGGGATTGGGTGGACAAATGCCACGGCAACCAGGAGTAATAGGTGGCCCTGTCGGTCAAGTCGGCGGTCCGATCAATCAGGGCAATGCCCTACAAAAGCAAGCGCTGCAACAATTAATGGCAACACTTCGGAGTCCAAGCTCGCCTGATCAGCAGAACCAAATACTTCATATTCTCAAGAGCAATCCACCTTTAATGGCAGCATTTATTAAACAAAGACAGGTACTTTTTTAAACTCACTAACTATAGCTCTAATTCTTCATTGTATGCTCGAGAAAAGTCGCTTTTTGAATATTACTTTGTTACCTTTGAATAACGATTTTTCCCCCCTCTAAATCATTTGATTTCATTTTTATTATTCAATTTATGCTGGATTTTTATTCGCTTTTTGTTGTTTTCTACAAGCTTTTGGCTTTAGCGTATTTCATTTTTACATATTTATTTATTACTCTTTTCTTTTGTTACAAATTCTTATGAAATATTAAATTTGTTAAAGGTACTTAGACTTATTGAAATTATAAATTAGTCACATAAACGATTTTGTCGTGGAACGTATTTATTTGACTCTTTAATTACGAATTAGAATTTTCATTTAATAAATGGGATTTATTAATAAGAGTGAGCCTATTTTAAAGGCACTTCTACAGCAACAAGGTCAGCATAGTGGGGGAGTCGGCCCATTGGGTCCTAGTCAATCACAACAACAACAACCCGGTCTTCAGCACATGATTTCGCAGCAGCAACAGCAACAGCAGCACCAACAGCAGCAGCAGCAGCAGCAACAAGGCCGCATGCAGATTCAGGCTATGCTTAATCAACAGCAACAACAGCAGCAACAGAACCAGGGACCGAATGTGCAACAGCAATGGTACAAGCAACAGCAAATGCAGATTGTGATGCAACAAAGGCAGCAACAACAGCAGGTGCAGCAGCAGCAAGCGCAGCAACAGCAACAACAACCGTTCACGCAGCCGCCTGCTCCACCTTACGGACAACAAAGACCAATCAGGCCGTCTCTCATCGGTAAAAATAATTCATTCTCAAAATGAGATGCTCAACATATAACAACTAAAATGATTCAACAATCATATTAGTTTTTGTTTATATTGTACAAATTTTACGGTATTTCCAAATTGCGGGTATACTATGAATTATTTTTATTTTTTTTTTTGGTTGCTGAATTGAACTTGCCTAGTTTGAATATCTATTTTTAGTAAAGTTTAGTTTCATTTTGATAAGTTTTTTTTTTTAAAACGTTTATTTACATTTTATTTAGATTTATTAATTTTTAAATAAGAAAGCGTGTAAATATACCGAACACAAATAATAAGATGGAATAATTTAGTAAAGAGCAATCATTTTGCTAATACGTCAAACAGTATAGGAAATTTGCGATTGGTATTACGTACATTTGTTTTGAATAAGAAAAATTTGGACTTAATTTTTTACGTAGTTATAATTATATTTGTATACTCAATATTATAATGTGTAGCTTTCTAATGATTGCACGTTATTAGAATAGTAAACTTTTTACAACAGAATAAATTAATTTTGCATTATATCATCGTTTTTTACTGAACCCTGTTTCATTGAAAAGTTTAAAAATTATTAAAATCTACGTGAAAATATTTTTTAATTCAGCAATTAATTAAATAAATACAAATATGTATTTATCATATTGATCAAACGACACGCAATTCATCTGTGTGTCGTTTTGTATTTTTATAGTTTTAATTGCAGTTCAAAATTAATTTAATACAAAATGAATAATGATTTGTTTGTTAATAAGAATGATCTATAATGAACAAAATTCACGATTAATCACTTTATGTAAATTATGAAACATGTCGTTAAACGTATTGAACAATGCGTTTGAAATATATCCCGTTTTGAAAGATATAAGTAACTTTTAATAAAAAAAAGTAAAGAAAATTGTAAAAAAATTTTATATTGTAAGAAGACAAGAATAAATTTTATTTATTTTATTTTTATATATTGATCTATTTAAAGTCTTTCCATAAGCATATAATGTCTAATATATTTTAATTAAAACTTTATGACAATGAATTTTTAATTTATTAAAATTAGTTGCGATATATTTATAGTAATGTTTGATTAAATTTAAAAAGAAATAGATGGACGAGTATAAGCAATCAGATAAGCAAATTCATAATTTAACAAGTGTAAAATTGAAACATGTGTTTACAAATGATATTTTACATGATATGTTCATATGGTGTCGATTCTCAAAAATATTTATAGTTTTGTGCCATTCTGAGAACAAATAATAAAGCAAACTCTTGCATAAGGAAATTAAATACTCTATAACTATTTGATAAAACACTGAAACGTTGATAATTAACACTAGAACGACCAGACAATTACTAAACAAGGACAATCCGAATTACAGTACCGTGCGTTAGAAGGAGAGGTCAGCAGTCAAAATGACTGCTTTGGTCGTTCTAGTGTTAATGATTTCATTTGACCTAAAATGGTTTTAGTTATTAGTGTGGTTATATATCGATCATACATTACCGCAATGAACTTTTAAATCAAACAGAATGGCAATGTATCAATGCAAAATTTATTTCAACAAAAAACGTAAAAATAGTAATCACTATTTTATTTTTTTTTTATTAAAATATGATTTAATTACTTCAATAAAAATAATATATGATTTCAAGACAAATTGATTTCGTTTTGTTTAAAAAAAGTGAACTTGATTAGTAAAAGTGAAGCGAAACTTATTAGCGAAAAATTTATATCAAAAGGGCCCATTTTATAAATGAACTTGATCATTAAGTATTAATACACTGGAAAAAACAATAAGGCTATTTTGCCATTAATTACGGTATTGCATACAAAGTTCTCGCAACAATTGTCTTGACCTTTAATATTTATTTAACTTTATTTGAACATAAAGAATAAAGTAGAAACTATAAAGCGCATAAAATTAATACTGCTGTAGCTTGCTCCATTTCTATACTAAATTTAGAAAAGAAAAATTAAGAAAATTGTATATTTTAAGTAAACTTTTATCGTGTGAAGTGGATGCGGTCAGTGAATAATGTTATGTTAATGATAACATATAGTGAGAGCTAAATAAGTATGATGTTTTGCATTTTCGGAGCTTAAAAAAACTGCATTAAAACGAGACAAATGATCGGCAGGTTACGGTGGATTCAACGAGCAAGGATACGGTCAGTCCGGCCTGAAACCGACGCCGCCGCCGGTGCCATCGCCGCAAAGTGTAATGGGACCGCCGGGGATCACGACGGTGCAGCAGCAGCTAATGCAATCGGTGCGCTCTCCGCCACCAATCCGCTCGCCACAGCCGAACCCATCGCCCCGGCCAGTGCCGTCACCGCGCAACCAGCCAGTTCCTTCGCCGCGGGCGGGTCCGGTGCCGTCGCCGCACCATCACCCAGCCCACGGCGGCACGCCTACGCACTCGCCCGCGCACGAGCTCAGCGGCCCCAGTGAGATGATGCTCTCGCAAATGAGCGCGGCGACGAGTGGCGCACCCGCACCCCACCCGGCCGCAATGCCCCACCACCCGTCACCAGCGCCACCACCGACCAGCGGCGCCGATGCCACCGAGGTGACGCCGATGACACCCCAGGACCAACTCTCCAAGTTCGTCGAGGGATTGTAGTGACTGTTAGTGACGGTTGACTCGCGCCCTCTATTTTCATGATTCAGGTTGACACATGTTCAGATCATGAGCTGATCGCTATTAACACAATGAAGAAGAAGAAGAACGGGGTGCCTTAACTACTTGACACCGCGATTCCCGGACATTTATCGTAACTTATGGGAGAAAAAGTCACGCCAATAAACGCGATCTACGTGCATACACAGACTCTCGCGCGCGCGCACACCCACACCCACACCCACACACTCACACTTATACATTGGTACATCAAACCACAACGGCACTGCGCTTTTTCATTCTGTCTTTATTTCCTCCGAGCCATGGTTGACTGCGTTCGTATATATCGATGCGAAATGCGATATTCCGGTATACATAAAACAAAGTATATATATATATATATATATATATATATATATATACGAAATATATATATAAATATATATAAATATATATATAAGAAATATATATATAAATATATATAAATATATATATATATATGTATTTATTATTATTATTATCCGTATGAAAATGAATAAACGAGTTGAACATAACGCCGAAAAATCCTGATTCCAAAGGATTTGTTACTCAAAGACTAAAATTTACAAGTAAAAAAAAGGAAAAGAAAAAAAAGACTATTGCATTGTCAAAAACAGGCCCCTGACTTCATTGCGCCCCCCCC
>JABFPN010005616.1:0-12846 GCA_022817305.1 Leptoteleia sp. ZL-2020
AAAAATGGGAATAAGTAAATATAAACTACTCCTTACTTAATAAGATTTTATTTTAATGTTTAATAATAAACATTTTTTGATTAATTAAATTTTGTTTACACATTATATATCGTATTTATAACGACTGCCAATGAATTGACAACGGTCAGTAAACAGTACTGTGCCAGTAATGATTGCCGTTGGACTTCCGACCGTCAGCAGTCAGTACTGAAACTGAGTAAAACGGTGTTTCAAGGCCAAGACATTGCCGACAATTGGTTGCCAACGGTCAGTCGATGGTGGCTGGCATTGTGCCAGTACTGAGCCATTCGTAAATTTCTATATGGGTAATTTTCGGTGCACTAAATAAGTGTGCACAAAAATAGCGCACAATTACACTATTTCTTGTAGTGCCCAGACCTACAGACAGATCTGACTTTATGTATATAAATAATAAATACCGTTGAGACTTAATTAAAAATATATTTACACAGTCATAAGTGATGGAGCAAAAGCATATCGGGCTTTGAGTCGAACAAATATGCACAAAACTGTATGAAACTCAAAAATAGAACAATTTAATTAGAAATATAAATCATACTGAAATTCAACATATTGTTTGAGGTAAGCATGAAAATTGTCAATAAATGTAAATTATTTATAGTACATTTTCATCAAATTAAAATAAGATTTTATCATTCAAATTACAGTATTTAATTTAGAATATTTAGAATTAAAGATTTTAATCGTTGTTCATGAAAATATTCCACTGAAATATTTTATCTACAGATATTAAGCGGTTGACATATGGGCTAGAAATGACATCCAAAAAATTTACAGTCAAAACTCGAAAATCATGTTCCAAGGTTTTGACGATTCCTATCAAAGTGCATTTCCATTCACGCATATTAAGAAAAATGAAAATATAAAAGTACATGAATATTTATAAAAGTACAAATACTATATAAATTATCGATTTGAAATGCGTGTCAAATTAGAATTCTAGATTATAATTTATTTTATTGTGAAAGTTTTTATAAACGTGCAATATACACGATGTGAAATTACATACAATGTCCTGTTAGGATAATATCATACTTTTATCAATATAAGTTAAAATAATTTGACTACAACATTTATCTATTTATATATTTACTGAGAAATAATTTATGTTTATATTGACTGTATATCTGTAACATTATTATACCAATATAAAAACATTTTACATTCGATATAATAAATGTTATATTAGTACTGTAAATTTGTTTGAAATTATCACCATAACAATAAATACAATTTTACCAATTTCACTATCTAGATAAAATTTATTATAAGAATTCTACTTTAATAATAATAACCCTTATTAGAATAACATACAAGTTTTGTAAAGCAATTAATACTCAGATTTCAGTTCAAGATCTTTACAATTAAAATGTATTCAGCGCACCGAAAAAGATGTATTCCACTTTTCGCTTAGCCTCTACTTTGCGCCATCTAATAATACAGATATATATATATATATATATGTATATTCCTGACGATTGTAAATACAATTTATCCGAGCGAAGTTGGAATATAATTTTAATTAACTCGACTCGTAAAGTGCAAGGAGCGCAATAACAAACTGGCGATCTTATCCGTACCTCGACTGTCTTGTTTACGCGAAATTAATATTTGTATCAGTATTCTAATTAGATGAAAAGTTATGGGACCAGCGCGCCGAATCTATTAGCGCGCCATGGCAAAGTAACCAAATAAGCCGGCCATTTATAAGATCGCGTCGATACCAATGATAAGGCGATTCTTCAGTGAATGTGAAAAACGCCGTCCAGTACCCAGGATTAATTGATGAACAAAATTGAATTAAAATTTGACATAATGTAATGTAAAAGTGAGAGAATTGTGATATACTTTATTTATCAAATTGTAATTTTAATTTTGCAAATTTAATAAATATAGAATCGAACAAAGAGAGATGTCCCAAAGTCAGCATTTTTCAGCAAATTATTTCCACGTTAGAATTTGGTACCCTAGTAAAAATCAAACATATATGGACATATACATTTTTTCTTAATACACAATGGCCATATATGTTTCTTCTTAATCCATATATGGCCATATATGGATATACATGGTCAGTATGTGGCAATAATTGATATAATATTCCAGCCATATATGCCTTTAATAATTTCCTCATATAAAACCAATTATTACCATATATCAACCATACATAGCCATGTATGAAATAAGGAAAAACATATGTCCATACATGTCTCATTTTTACTAGTGCTGATAAAGTATATCAGACGATTCTATTAAATTTTGGTACGTTTCTGCATACAATTAAACCCTGGGTACTGGACGACGTTTCTGACACATAACGCGTCGAAGAATCACCTTAATCTATGCGAAGTCGCAGAAAAAGCTCCGAGCGTCCGACGGTGGCGCGCTGAAAGAGCAATAACCATTAAAAGTGAAGGAAAGTTATGCGCGCGCGCGCGCGTGCGCGCATGTGTTACACGTGGGAAGCCAATTCGAATCTTGTTAGCAACGTCGCTGAGTTATTAAGAAATAAGATGATGCCGTGGTGGCGCTTTGACACCCATAAAGCACGATCGGCACTCGATGCAGAAGCGCAACTTCGAGGTGGGCGGTCCCGCACCGTTTAAATCAGCCCGAAGCCACTATAACGAGAGGTTTGCCTGAGCCGCGCGGCCCATTGGCCGTCAGTCTGTTTGCTTAGAGGGAGCAATTAGATTGCAATACAAATGGTTATTATTTATTGGACACTGAGGCCGGCCTCTGCCTTCAACCCCGTTGATTGCCTAGTGTTATTAAACTCCTCGATGAAACGGCGTATCCTCTCGCCGTGACACCTTCATCTTTCAATTAAACAACAACAAAAAGTCGTCGCAAACTTTTGCATAAAAATTGGTCCCCGTGTAATTCACTTTTGTTATAATTAATTGCTTTAATCAACCCGCGGCGATTCAGGGACTATTATTGATGTTTGCTCGTGTTTATTTTATTGCTTTTGAGTGGCAATAGAAAGTTCCATTACTTTATTCTCTTTGAGGTACTTTGCATTTGTACTTTGATTGATAATCGAGATAAGGTGAGGCGAGAGAATTGCGAATTACGGATTCCACGTTAATTTGATTGATGATTGAAGATAAGTTTTGATTCGAATTTAAATTTTATTAATTATTAGGATACTGGACCAGTAATAGAAAAGAAAATATTAGAAAATGTAAACCGAAAATATTTGAATAACAAATGAATTATATAAACACAATTGCTTGTAATAAATATAAAAGAGATGAGTTATTAAATTCTGAATTTTTGATCGGATGTCCCTGGAAGCTATTTTACTATTTCATTCCTTTTAGTAATTATAGTAATTTATGTGTAGTAACAAGTTTAAAGAATTATAATAAAGGTGTCAATTTAAATACAATGATAAGTTATTGTATTATGATAATATGATAAAAATTGGAGTTGAACATTTTTATGTTTATACAGGATATTGTAATCAGTGACTGAAATGTCTCGTATAAGTTGGTACTTTTAATACTTTTATTCAATTACTATCATTTTATTTATCTTGTGCACTATTATTCAAATATTGGTACCATTAATCTTTTCCATTTCCATTTAATTATCTTTAAAATATTAAGTCAACCTCAATGTTGAAAAACGATTATTATAAGTAAACGAATTTTCCTTTTATTTTATTTCACAAATTTTAACACGAAGACAAGATTATTGTGTTTATTTTTGAAGATTACGTATACGGAGATTATAGTTTTGAAATTTTTTTTCGACTTAAAAATCAAGATAACGATCAGCAAAGACAATTACAGTAAGTGCTTCATTCATCCCTTGAGTTTAGGTTATCTTATAATCCTGAGTTTCCAATGTTTTTATCACTATTAAAATTAATATACTTTTTTATGAATGACAAAGAAACTTTTCCAAAAAAGGATGCAAAAGAATGCGCCCGTATATATTTTTTTATATTCGCACATCTGTTAAATTATGATTGCAAAATTAAAATAATTTATCACATTAAAGAAAGTCTGCCTCACATGATGTTACACAAAATTGATCACTTTAATAACTCTTAATGATTTTTTTGATGGCGCATTTTATGTTTGCTGATCAAATTATAATTACAAGTCGTCTGCATATCCGCTACGATATATGTATATACCTCGTGTGAACGAAATGTAAATTTAGTCATAATAGCGTGTAAAGTAAAAGTACTTTACTTTACATGGTATTACGGATCAAAGTATATTAAAAATGAAATTCAAATTTGCAACATCCAGAAGATATGCATGGACAGGCTGCGTGTTCTTCATTATTATACAAAATAAGTGCATCAACACAGCAATCAACGGAGAATAAAAAGAAATTCTATTGCCACCAAAATGATTTAAAATATGACTGGCAAAGAAGAAACTGAAATAACATTAATATAAAACAATTATTAAATCTTACATTGCTATATACAGTTTCAAACTGTTAGCCAATTAAAAAAGAGAAAAAAAAACTGATTCAGAGATTGCCATAAAAATGAAACTTTTCGTCGATCAGAAAAGCATTACTTGTTGTTCCATAATTTCAATTTTTACTCTTGACTTATGTAAATATTATGTTTCTCCAAGTCTAAATTATTTTGAATGGTTTGACTTTTAATTATTATGGAAAAATTAACTCATTTATTGAAAAAAACAAGCTCACAAACATACGGTATAATTTCTTTTTGCATTTTTCCTAGCACTGCTTGTTAAGTCCTCAATTTCCTACAAAGATTATAATTTATGAAATTTCCTTTTTCTCAGTGTACTTCGCGCTGGACGAAAATTGAATTCTAAATTCGAAAAAGAATAAGAAGAAGAAGAAGCACCCCTCCCCCCCCCCTCTTTCCACTATCCTTCTGCCATAATTGAAATTAGCATTTGAAAAGCCGAAAGCCCACCTCGGTCTCGCATACAAAGTTAATCTTATACCGACGACAATCGAACAATGACTCTCGGCAGCGCGAGGCTTTTGTTGAATTTTCTTTCCCGCAACTCGACGTTTAATTTGTCAATAATGAGCACGTCGCGCGTGTAAGCAAAGTGGCAATAATGGAAGATTGATTGGGGATTCGAGACGAGCGTTGGTTTAGGCCGCGATGCGGGTTCTGCGCGGACGGTCGGATCGCGCGACGACCCGTCGACACGGCGCGCATTACGACGACCAGCCGGAATCAAAGAGCGACGGCATTGTGATGCCAGGCGCGTTTCTTAATAAAGTATAATGGGCGCGCGCTGCTGGCTACCGCTGTCAACTTGCACCTGACCATCCAACACAATGCTCACATTTAAAGGGAGGCATGAATCACGCGATGCCACGCGTCTAATACGCCGCAGTAAATCAACCAGTTTCACGAACCGACGAGCAACATTATGGTTACCGCTCGGAGTCGGCCGTCCCAACTGGTTAGACCTTCGCGCGATGCGCCGTCTATTTCTAATCGCCCTTCCGTAGACCCAAGCCCTTGTCACCTCGCTCGCAATATTACACTCAGACATAACTTGGCATAAAAATTTATTATACTCACAAAAATGATATCGTCTTGTCATATTTAGTACACTGCGAAAAAAGTTAGGATAAAAATTATTATACTGTATATAAAAATGGGGACAAATGACATCTTCTTGTCTTAGTTCCCAAGTAGAAATTGAATTCGGGCTGTTTTAGGGGCCTTTATAATTATTTCTAAAATTTTTGGGGGCGCTAATAGGTTACCTCGATATTGCCTTATCGGTAGAAATGCAATTCGGCCTATGTTATTCGGGCTGTTTCAGGCAGTTTACGCAAAATTGACTTACTGTCATCATCATCGATCGGCCTCGAAAGGGTACGAACAAGAAATATTGATTATTCACTGTGTTGATTAAATTACTAAGGGCGTTTCTGTGGGAAGTCTCACGTTTATTTATATCTCGTCATCTAATTTTTTTTTTCATTCGGCGCCCTTCCAGTATGATTCGTTGCATATTCATCGAGACATTATTATATTGGCAGATATTAAAAAAAAAGGGGGGTAAAACCCGTCCCTCGGCCATAAATTTAAGTACACTAACCAGGCTTATTTAATTCTCAGCATATGGATTGATAAGTTGGTCTGCGTGGAAATCCGGTCACTCTAATTAATTGCCGTGTGGATGTTAATGGGAAACAAAAATTCATCAACTGAAACCCGGATTAGCGCAACGGCGAATTTATAAGTCGAAAAGTATTACTCGAAATAATTCGCGAATCAAAATAATCACGTCCCTACATTCCTTATTACATCGCACGGCGAATGCGAACACCACCTGTTTCAACGCAACGAATAAAAAAAAAAGTGGCGGTCGATTCAATTTGCAATGCAAATAATTATCTGGGCGGAAAAAAGTCCCCTGAAAAATATTTTTCCCGCAAATTGGCCGGAAAACCTGAGTAATACTAAAGAGCGGTTGGTCGGGATGCAGGGTGTAAGAAAAGAAAAAAAAAAAAAAAAATTCGTTTCGAATTTTCGCGAGCACTGCGGCGGAAAAAAGTACGTCTTGTCCGCGTAGATGGTGTGCGCGCGGCGTATCAGGGAAAGGCAGACGCGTATACCGCGCTGATGTTTCCCGCAAACACACTCCGGTCAATTTATCCCGAGAGATGAGAACGTAGCCGGTACGCACGCGAAAGGAAAATATGGGAGGAAGGCTTGTCCGGCGAAATGAATTCCGGCGTGCGGCCCCGCGCGCTCATCTTTTACATACCCTGGACGCTACTACGCGATAACAATGCGCGCAATTTTTGTACTCAGAAATTAGTATTCGTTACTATATATTTTAATAACTCGGGGATATGTATACATTTCTAGTATTCCTTGTAATATGGTATAGCATTTTAAAAGAAATATGAGGATAAAATGTGACGTAGGAAAATTTAGTCCACGCTCATCTCACATTCACACTAAAGTCTAAAAAAATGTGTGACTGGCTACTGTGAGATAAAGGGTTCTATTCCTTCACAATTTTTTCTAGACATTTTTTAAATCAAATATTGTTAATATGTATGCACGTACGATAGAATTCATTTATTAATTTATGAATTAAGTTGAACTTACTATGGTTACAATATAATATAATTAATTATATTGGTTAAATATAAATTAATTTTATAAATTGCGTTTAAATTACAATACTAGAATGAATGTTGTCTTTCATTCACACTGTTTGAATGGAATTTTAATTGATTAGATTAATGAAGATATTTGAAATGTATATATAATATATACTTTTTCAGAATCAGAGAAATAAAAATCGAACAAAAAATTAAGTAATTAAAAGTGTATTGTCATTAAACGCCTACTCCGTATTGTATTAGATCTTCATTAGATTAGATTAGTAGTAATTTAATGAGGTAGACTGTAGGATTAGCAATGTGGATAGCATACAACATGTGTTGCACTTTGATTAATACGTGCAAATCTTAATTAATTAGAAATATATAATCTAATAATTTGCTTAATTTCATAGCAATGAATAACTGAATAGCCAAAAAAAGATTAAAATTGAGATAATTTAAATTTAACAATAATTTAAGTAATCAGGGTTATAATTAATTAGATTTGTTGTAAAAAATCAAAAAAACCTTAAAAAGAAATTTGAACAAATTATACATTTTCTAGTAATTAAAGCGTAACACACAGTGCTACAAAAAGTACAAGAAAAAATCATATGTGTCGATTAGTTTATAAATACGGAAAATTATAATATTAACATATTTTATAAATACATTTTATTGATTTTGATTGTCCATTTTCAACATTGTACGATACATTCTCAAATTGCAAGAAAGTTGATAATCTGTTCAAATATCTTTTTTTAGTATATTTGATTATAAACAAGAAATATGATTATTCAAGTTACTTAAACTTTTCCGAAAATTTAAAAACTTTTTTTTTAAGTTTCCTTCAACTATGTGATTCAAGCAACTAATAATGATTAAGTTCCCAACAAATCATTACTATTATACCTGAACACTTAATAATTTAAAATTCTGCCTTATTCAAGGCATAATTGTATTAAAATTTAAATCAATTTATTTGCCTCTCGTAAAAATTTATCAGTGAACTTTTGCTTTATCTAAACAAGTATATCTCCAATTAAAAAGACAATTTCCGAGGTAAGAAAATTAACGTTTATATTAATAAACTTAAAGTTACCAGTAAATGAACTGAAGTTCATAAAGATAGTTAGGTTAAAAAAAAGGTGCGTAGATAGCTGATCGGACGAATCAGGTGCGAGCTATAAATACGAGAAATTCCTTACCTTCAGTCTGGTGAGACGAGGTTCCTCAGCGGCAAGCTTCGCTAGAGCTTGATAATCCCCTTGAGCAGCTCTCACCAACCATTCGCGTGACTTCCCGTCCAGTTGCTACCGGAAATAAGGTCAACGTTAGTTAATTCTTTGAAACCATTATTAACAAAAACTTTCCAAGATTCGTCGACTTCTGGCTACTTATTGTTCATAACTTTCGTCAAACTTTGGTTTAAATTAACTTCCAATACAACTACCTTGTTATCTCCCAACAGAAAATGATAATGATCTTTAATTATTGTCGCGACGATACATCATATAATGTGACAAAAATTAAGAGAATTTTCCGTAGCCTTAAAAGCCAGTGAATTTTATATTTAAGTCAACTTTATATTTCAGCTATTTTCACTCGTCGAATTAGTTATCGCTACTCCATCTAACTCAACCAAACTGCATTGGTTTGAATAATAAATTAATATACTTCAATGTGCTTCGTCATACTGAACATGTATTTTAAAAACTGTTACGAGTATTCTTTTTAATATGACGTTACAAAACTTTTCATTTCAATTTTACAATGTACAATAAAGTAATCTAGAAACATTTATAACAGTACCCTGGTGGAAATAATTTGCTGAAGAATGTTGAAAAAATTGAAAGATGCTGAAAAGGCACAATTTGAGAAAATGTTCAGTGTTTTTCAACATTCATTTCCACAAAGATAGTTCAAACAAATATCTCTGTCAATAGATAATACTGATTATGACGAATTGGATTAATTGAATGAAAATGATGTTTTTGACTTACCGAGACCACGGAAGCTCGATCATCCTCATCGGCGCCCAACGTCTGCAACAGAAAAGAAAAACGACACAAAAGAGATTAGTTTCCGCTTTCGAATCAGATTGACTTGCTTAATGTCACGTGGCAAATATATGTCCGTCTCGTCCGAATGCTTTCTTGTATTATAATATCTTTTATATTCGGTCTCACGGATGCGATCGGGCACACATGCCGGTGTTGCATATACCTGGGTGCAACCGTGGAGAGCTCCGCGGGAGAATGCATGCGAGATGAAATGGTATGCGTAAAGCTGCGGGAAGCCGCGTAGCATGATCATGCTCCCATCATCAGATTGATATACGGATTCAATAATTGATTTTCAGACACTAAGACACTGGATGTACGCATCTATTAGGCTCACGGTATACAGCCGCGTTTTACGTCACGCTTTACCCACAACTACGCTGGTAAAATCTATTTTTCTTTCCGTAATATTTTATTAATATTTACATCAGATATAATAATTACACACGGAGATTTTAAGTACATAAAAAGGTGTGGTAAATTACTGTTAATATCATGAAGAAATTACACATAATATTGAACAAGTCCCCAGTAAAAATGAAATATACATGGTACATATATGGTCCATATATGTTTTAACAATTTCATATAAGGAACGATTGATATAATATTCTAGCCATACATGCATTTAATAATTTCCTTATATGGAAATCAATTATTGCCATATATCAACTAAATATGACCATATATAGATTAAGAAAAAACATATATGTCGATATATGAATTTTTTGTTTCCTTATATGAAATTGTTAAAACATATATGGACCATGTATGTTTCATTTTTACTAGGGCTTGTTAGTTTAATTTAACTTTTAGTTATATCACATTGCAAATTTTAGTACATTATAAAGTATGTAATATATTTATTATGTAAGTTTCACCTTTACGATATAACAATCTGTTGAATATGTTTCTTACTTGAGCAACATATCATAAATAAATAAAAAATATATTTACATGTTGCATATAAGTCCATATATAAGTGGGTTCCATTTAAGTTTGCATATATGTAAATATATGGGAACATACAAGCCACAAATATGAGACATTTATGTGTTTCAAGTCGTATACGTTTGTTTTTACAACTATACATATATATAAATTTATATCAACTACAAAGATGTGATCAAATAATTAAAAGTGTCATTTTCTGAATAATGGTAACACATTGAAAATAAATGAAAAAGTACTAATGGCATATTAGAAAGAAATTAATAATACTGTCATACACTTTTTGGTTTTACCGGATCGAAGTTGACAGTCGAGACATTTTTAATTGGTAAGGGCGTTTTAAAATTAACCAACGCACAGTTATTTATCATTAGCATGCTAATTACCATCAAGTTTTGTTGTTAAACGCGAAATTGGTTAAAGGACATTAACTGTACTAAAATGATGTATCACCTACGATGATTGATGTTAATAACGTGATATAAACAATGGAAAGAGCGTTGGCCTAACGAGAAACCGCCGAGGAACGTTGCGCAACTCTTTCCCCCCCCCCTCTCTCTCTCTCTCTCTCTCTCTCTCACTCACTCTTTCTCTCCACATTGCGATAGAGTTAATAATTAACCCACAATTATACTTTGATAATCCACTAGTTTGTTCAGTCACCGTCCAAATTAAACTGTACCTATCTTAAAACTAATTGGTATTCAAAGCGACCGTTTTATCATGTAAAAAACATCTAATTATATGAGATTGCGAGCGCACGTTACAGAAATGATAGATATTAATGAAGAAGGCCGCGGTACGAGGTACGGGCCTTCGAACGACCAGTCATTCTTGTTAAATTGTTTGTATTTTCACTCGTCACGGTTAAAAGTTCACACAGGATGCTCGTATCAACACTCAATCGTACTGCGATCGTGATTCGGGGCAAACGAAGGCCCGGATTCGTCGACTCACCGTAGGGTCAAGCGATATCTCTATCTGATCAATTACACTGGCACCTCTGGTGAAAGGTTTCTTCCAGTTTAATAACCGAACGAGTGGCCAGCCAAAATCCCGGCCCGGCATCGGCCAGTCCTCACGCCACTTCGCGAATCCGATGGCAACCACTGTGGGGACCCCCCGTCGCGCCAGGCACCGTGCGCGAAATCGAACATTCCATAGTAAAAATTGAAATCGCGAGGAAATACGGCCCCGATAGGTATATCACTATGAAATTTAA
This sequence comes from Leptoteleia sp. ZL-2020, assembly GCA_022817305.1. NCBI lineage: Eukaryota > Metazoa > Arthropoda > Insecta > Hymenoptera > Scelionidae > Leptoteleia > Leptoteleia sp. ZL-2020. Next base: position 11,374 of record JABFPN010005616.1, read on the forward strand.
TCAACCATTTCGAAACCCGATTGGGAATATAATCTGTGATATGGTAAAGAATACAGATGAAACCTAATCAGGTCCTTGTGAGGATAGCCTTTCTCATGTTCTCCTAATAGGGACCTGGTATGGCCCTAATATGGCAATCCTAAACAAAACTGATGTGTAATATCCAGATATACCAGATGATCCACACATATTAGATGTCAATCCTTGACTAGGACGGTACCACTAATGTAGTGGTTTTAGCATTTAACTAAAAATTATTATCCCTCTCGCTATCCTTCATCGGCCAGTCGCGCAAGCAGGCTCGTATTTTCACCGCGAATTTCTAATAATTTAACGGCCAACCTCGGCATTACAGCGACGGCGGCCGTCGCGGTTCATAAAGCAAAGACATAATCAGGTATACACCGGTGCCGAGCGATAAGCGAAACTCGAGGAATTTCGACCGGTATTTATGTATTTTCGGTGGATTCGAGCAACGGGACCCGAGCGCGGCCGAAACACGGGGCCTTATCGTTTGGAAATCGAATCGATGCCGAGAGATAGGCCGCTCCAGATCGGGCCACTCGTTTACCGATATCTCCGGGACTCGGGTATAAAGATATGCAAATTCATCCAACTCCCTGCGAAAGCGGAGAAGGAGAACGAGAGTGGACGGACGGGAACGGGGAAGGAGGTACGGAACGAGCGGTGCGAGGGACGTACAAGGACCAGTCAGCGGAGCTTCGGCCGCAGTCACGCGGCCTCTACAACGCAATCGCGCGGGTATCAGATAAGCTTTTAGGATTGGGAGGGACCGGGAGGGGGCTTAATCGTAATAGCATCGTCGTGGTGTTCCAGCGGACCCCACCTCGGTTGGAGAAAAGGAGATGATACGGCGGACTGTGGCGCGGGGAGGGGGGGGGGGTTAGGGGAGACTCCATCGTGCAGCCACCGATACTCGCATTATTGTTTCCAAGTAATTAATATTTTAATTGAGATCACCGGGAATTAATTAATGCGCCAGCGCCACGCAAAGTTGCCTTATTCATTAATCTTATCAATCGCGCGGCACGTATCCAGAACGCACCATTGTGATGAAAGTTTTTGCATTTGATGGAACGCTATCTTAGCCAATGTGTACTTCTCTTTTCTCTTTTTGTTTTTTACTTTTTCAGTTAGAGTTGGTGTTTACTTTTCCCTGCACATTGCCCATTATTACACCGTTAACTGATTGAATTATGATAGAAAATAAAGTGGAGCTACATTCTACAAGTACAGAACTTAAAAGTTCAAAGATATCCTACACCGAGAAAAATAAATAGCATATTTAGCAATAAATCCTGGAATACTGAACCTATACGTTCTTCGTATGTGTATCACTTATAATTTTTGGGAATTTTTCCTATACACATTGTATAGTATTCTATGTTTATAGAACTGTATGCATTACATATACTTAGTTTTTCCATAAATTATTACAGTTACACCTACAGA